>JANHGB010038194.1:0-13563 GCA_026283785.1 Coracopsis vasa
AGGTATGTTGCACTCAAAACAAACAAAAAGCCCCAACAGAATGTAATTGTTGGTCTACCTTTTCAAGCTCCAGCTCAGAGCTGAGGAATTCCAGGTACTTAACAGGCATAGCTTTGGGTGGAGTTGTGGGTCATCATGTTCAAAACAAGTCATTTCCAAGGTTAATTCCAGGAAATAGGATCTAGACTCCAGGAGGGTTTTCTTTTGCTAGAAAGTACATAACAAATGTGGTAGAATCACATTGCTGAAGGAGATAGAGGAAATTTGGTTTCAGCATGCAGACAGTGTAAAGCACACCTGGCAAAGCCAGTGTGGTGCATTAGTATGTTTCTCTGTTGCTGTCCACGAATTCTTGGTCAGAGACACATTTTTTAAATGGGGTAAAAGTAGCTTTAGGTACTAATGCCTGTTCCGGAATCTCTGTGTCAGTTTTTCTTATTTGATAGTCATAGTTTTCTGTTCTTAAAATGCTTCTCCTGTTTGATAGATCTTACCCACGACAGACAGGAGTGAGGAAGCAATGATATGGGACATTTATATGCACAGTGCTGGCAATTGCACAAGGTAGACCAGGGAGCATTTTTAGAATGTGGTGGATGTCCCCTTTTTAAGTGATTACTTGGAGAATTAAATGCACTTTTCAATAAGACATTTGGCAAATACTGGTATGTTTCCTGGTCCCCAAGTAGTTACAGAGGTCCAAGAACGCTGATGATCTGAAAATTACTTGGAAGTAAACGTGTTCATTCAGTACATCTCACAGATTACATCAGATCTCTTCCCCTTAAACCACAAAAAACTTTGGGGTATGGTTTGCTTTTTGAGTCCCAGTTTGTAAATTAGCTTGAGCTCTGAAGGTCTGAGTTTCTTCTTGCTCAGTGTCAGGAGTAGCGATGCCGTAGGCTGGAGAACATCCATAGATATTCCCACAGAATTCTTCAGTCCTATGTTAAAGTATTTCCATGTTAAAGATAAGTAATTTTACTTATGAACAAAAAACAAATGATAAGGAATACAAAGTGACAGAGCCTGGTAATTTTTATTCATACTGTTTTTCAAGTCCCTTTCATACCTATGCAGTGTTTTAAAAACATGAATTTTTTACCTGACTACCTCACTTAAACATGAACAGAAAAGACAGTAGTTGTAATGAAATGGAAAATCAATTTTTCTGCCTCTTTCTATATAAATGATAGGCCATCAAAATGTAAAGAAAACTCACTGGGTAACCTTTAGCAATTCTTGTTTTAATCTTTGTTCTGAATGAAAATCCTACCAAGTTCTATAAATGAAGTATGCCACTTCAGATACATTTAATTTCTGTTTAGTGTGCAGAACACAGTTTCCTCTAAGAAAGCTACATTTTATTGTCAGAATAGCCTGTAAGGTTTGACATTTAAAACAAACCGAAACATTGTGAAATGTTAATCTGGAGGCAGTCCACAGTTCATTGCTTTATAAGGAGTAACTCTTAGTCTTAAAAATCAGCTGCACTAGTTATAGGGCAGTTCTGAAAGTCTGGCTTTCTATATGGTGGGGGCTGCTTCTTGCTGTTCTTGAGGATACCAGAAGATTTTAGCCATTCTGCCTGTAGTTACAATACTCCTCCTTTTATAAAAACACCTTTGTCAAACTGCAGTGAGGAATGAAGAGGATTCTTTTAACTAGAGTTTTTGAGTGAACAAAATATACAATGAGTAGACAGCAGACTGGTTTATTCTCCTGTTGAAATGCTTGTCGAATGGCCAGTTAGCAGCTCTGGGCTGCAACTGTTGTAATATCTGCTGTAAGGTTTTCTGATTCCTTTTGCCTTTTCACAAATGTTTGGTTAAGTGCTAAGCTCAGTTACATGTTTTGTGTACTTCATATTCAGATGTCCTTGGCTGTTGTTCAGGGCTGTGTTGGTTTTCTGTTGGTGTCGGGGTGTTTGGGGAGGGGGGCTGTATAATTGAACGTAGTAATTGTGAAAGAAAAAAACCATGCCACACTTGATCATTCACAAGAAACTAAATATCATCATTCCATGATGTGTGCAGCTGGAATCCTAAGTAGGAAAACAACAAAAAGAAGCCTAAGACCTTTGAGCTATTGGGTCTGGAAAAAAGTCTCACTACCTTTGATTTGTTGTTTTACTCTTTTCCAGAGTGCACAACTGAGTGAAATCATCAGCAGCCTGATTGCTCCACTCAATCTGTCTCCAGCTTCTTCATCTCTTTCATCCAAGGCCTGTAGGCACAGACAGCTGGTCAATGGCATCTCCTTCAGGTGGGTGATAGGATGGTACCTCTTTCTTTTCTTTTCTTGGATTTTTTGGGAGTAACTTTTGTTAGTTATGTAGCTGGAGCTGATCATTATTCCAGCAGTAAGTCAGGAAAAGAGCACTCCTTACTGCCAGCTTCGAGAGAAGTCAGGTCCTGTTGGTAAGGTTGAAAGTAGTAGGGTTTTGTTTTGTTCTTAATGACAGCATAAAAGCATGCAGTACTGGGAAGATGAATATATCCATGAAGTAGTGAAAGGATAGAGTAAGTAACACACTGTTTCTGATGATTCCAGACTTAATGGATTCTGTCATCATAAGGTCAACTTTATTTCTGGAAAAGTGACGAATTTAGACTTCACTAGATTAGTAGATTATGTCAGGTTTTGTAGTAGCTACATGAATTTTAAGGACATCAGTCTTCAGTACAAAGCCAAATTTTATATTTGCCAGCTACTTTTTCAGGAATGTGGAGATAGCATTTTTCCAGTTGTGGTCATTTGTTCTTGGTGGATATCGTAGCTTGAAATTAATACTGCAGATAAGTGTTTCTCAGTGCTACTCCATACTTCTTAGTAATTCCATTTTTTATTCAAAGGTTTTAAAAGAGAGTACAGGCTGTAATCAGTATTAGTCTCAAAACAGCATTAAGGTAACCGAGTATAGTTCTATCTTACAAAAGACCTAGGTTTGCTGGATATTTCTCCTGAGATATTGGTAATGCAATTTTTGAGGATGGAGGGGTTGCTGTTATTCATAGATCTTGAGATCAGGTGGAGGAAGACAGTGTTCCCTACTAGAGCTGGGGCTTTCTGGCAGTGTCTGCAGCAGAGCATAATTCCCTGGCTCCTGGCTCCAGGAAGAGCTGGCCATGCCGTCTGTTTCAGCAGCTTTGCCATAGCCTCCCTAAAAGAGATTATAATGAGCAGCTTGGATGGGCAGCTTCTTTAAATGCCGTCTGTTCCAAAGCGATTGTGTGACTGTGCCCTAAATTTCAGGATGAAGGGGTCCTGTCACGTAGCAGTCATGCGCCCGATGTATCACTTGTTTACAGATAATGTAGGGGAAAATTGGAAGATTCCTCTGAGTTTTGGAATAAAAATAGCCCTGAAATAGAAGCTGCCAATAGAGATGGGCATGTGGAAGAAGAGAGTCATTTAGGCTCTTAGAAGCCTGACTCTGTCTCAAAACAGATGAGGAAGGGTTCCTGCTTTTTGAAATGCTTTTGGGAGTGTGTGATGTTGACTTCATGATCAGGGACTCTAATGATGTAACTTGAAGCCACTTCTTGTCTTATTTATCAGGCACTGTGTTCAAAATCAGTCTTCTTCCCATTTTATGAACAGCACAGCTTTTTGCTCATGGGCCATTGTCTCCAAGGCTGGTTATTTTCTGCTTGTGACTTAGGAAAGCCCAGAGAAGTCTGCAAATAAATACTGTTCATTAAAGATGGTAATTAAGCACAATATAGAGCAGTTATGAGAATCATGCAGGGAAATTCACTACTGCCTACACTTCATGGGTTTTTGAGTATGTTTCAGCTTTCTGTAGTATTTTGTTGTATCAGTCTTGTGTGCAATTGAGAAAGTTATATACTGCATGTAACTTCATTTGTTGGCTGCTTCTCTCCTTGCTCTTTCTAGAGCTCACATAGACTATGTTCAGTGCTTGAAAAAGTAGAAATCAAAATCAAATGGAAAATAAGGTGATTTTGTTCTTTGTGAATAGACAAAAAAAGGGTGATAGTGATTTTTACTTAAGTAAATTCTTGAAATTAGTTGTAGGCTCTTGATGTGAAAGATAGAATAGTGCATGTTTAAGGCAAGTCTTGGCATGAGATGCTTTGAGGTTGGTTGATTGCAGTATGTAGTTGGTTACTTGGGCTGTTTATTCCCAATGGAAGTGGAGGTGCATGTACAGTTCCTGTTTGATTAATTGTGGGTAACCTTGAGTTGCCATTTGTCAAGGTCTAATTTAATTAGTGGCTTCCTTTTATTATGTAGCTTTTTTTCTGCTCAATTGAATCTAGATACCAAGATTAGCAAGATGGATTGTATGAGAGTAGATGCTCATAGAAGCAGTTCCTTAAGCTACTGATAACCACTTTCTTACGAGGGGAGAGGAATGAAAAAGTTCATTACTTCAGTACAAATAGTGCTTGTCTAATGGTTTACTGTGTATGTGTGTGAGTAAGGTCTCTTCTCTGTAGCTGGCTACAGAGCAAGAAAGGCCAACGTATGAGCTTTGAAATGAGTGTTTCAGCAAATTGCTGAATTCTGCATCTGCCAGTGGTTCATTTCACTCTTCTGCAGAATCACAGTTTGAAAAACACCCAAACTAAGATCAAAATAAATGGAGAACTCAAACCTTGACTGGAAAGCCCATTTACACAAGTGGCAGGAAAACTATACTGCTGTGTACTGGAGCTTCAAGCTGCAGAGCTGAGATTTCTGCTTCATCTAAAAAGGGAGCTGTGCATTACTGTAAGGCACAGAAGGGTAAATAGAGCAGCTGGCAGAGACTGAAGAGAGATTATCAAAGATCTGGACAGACCACCAGAACAAGAGCAGGAATCACAATAGTTGAACCACACTAAGGAGCTTTTTGTTATAATGTAACTGTCCGAGTTGTCTTTCTTGTAAGAGGGAGATGTGGGGAAATCTAGAAGCTGGGCTTGGCACAGTCTGACTTTGTGGAGAAAATGCTTTTGAGAATTCAGAGGAGGTATTTTAAATCTCTTACATGGACTTCAAACGTTGTATTTCTTTCTCAAGCTTTAAGAATGGTGTTAGCTTTAAGAATGTCATGCTTCAGTATCTGAGGCCTTTCCTTGGCACTTACTAATATGTTCCTTTAAATACTTTGTACCATCCCTCTTTTAATTAGCACATTTTTTTCATTGAGTCTCTGTTGCTTATTGAGATTGTTCTGATGTGTCAGAAGGACAACTCAAATTCAAACCCATCAGACCTTATTACTGCACCAGCACAGCATGGGATGGTGTTTAATCACACTTTCATAATAAGCACTCTACTTAATCAAAATGTGCTGTTAGAAGAATACTGCTAGTCAAAAAAGATTGATAAATGGCCTTGTCATGAATTCATTTTCATGTTTGATTGTGTTATAACTTTACTAATAATAAGACTGTGACTTGCCAGATAAAGTTCATAAGAGAAAACAATCATTTGTGCAGACAGGTGACCTGCTATGAACCAAGGCCAGAATATGTCCTATACTTGCACTTCTCAGGCAGTTAACAGTTACAGTCAAGGCCTTCAGTACTTTAAAAACAAATGCACACTTGAGTGCTATTTGCAGCAGGCCTTCAGCTTTGCGGGCAGATGTTGCTGCTGCAACAAAGTAAAATCAGAATACCTATAAAAGTGAAGTGCATCCTTCCCATGGAGTCATTCCCACCCAAATGGGAGGGTGTTTTGAGTTTTGCCTTGCAGTGTTCCCTGTTCTGGTGAGGAGGCAGGCAGTAGGTCGGTGGCAGTGATGCAAAGGTGTTACACATAGATGCATAAGGTTTTCTACTGCTTTTGGCCCTGTGTTGTCACAACTTTCATGATTGCATACTGTATTACTATGGATGTAAGTACAGCAAGTGTGTGTGTAGGTAAGGTTGTGGAAGGGGGATTTGAAAGGGACAAACTTGAGGAAATGCAGGGAAGAGTAAGGTTTAAACTTAAAATGAGGCTTTTCATGTATTCATATAGACCCTGTCACATTGTGACTGGAGCTGAGCTTGCATTCTTTCAAATTCTCTGGGTCTAGCCAGCTTCTAGATTGTAAAGACAGACAAACAGCTTTCCTTCCTCCTCAAGAGCTTCACACAAGCTGGGCTTGGGCTCTGTTGGACAGCTCTATTGGCACAGCTCTGGAAGTGAAGTTTAATGGCCTTGTGTTGGTTCAGCTAAGCATGCAGAGTTCTTAATTTTGATACAAATGCTTCACAGTGAGTTGCAACCCCTACACTGAGTAGACACTGGTTTGTAAAGCTTTACATAAGTTTCAGTTCTTGAGCAAAACTAGAAAATCTTGAAAGTATTAGGGCAGGACTCAAGGTCTCCTTTATGTTCACAATGACTGCTGTCTTGAATAGAATGTAAGTTTGTAGGGAAATACTAGTTGCAACACATAACTCGTGTTAGAAGTGTTAGAAAGAGAGTTCTTGAATTTGGAAAACCAAAAACCGTTATATACTTGAGGGCTTCACTTCATTTTGACATTTGTTTCCCTGAGCTGAAAGGTGAGCAAGAATGATGAACTTCCTCTCGTGACCTAACACAGAATTAATCAATGAGCAAACAAAGCACATGAATGGCTTCCTGAAACAGTGTGCTAAAACATTTTATGTGTTTCTAAAATTCTCTTAGAATTAGATAGCTAGTGTTGATCAGTGTATGAAATCTTGGCCTGTGCATATGGAGCATATTTAACTTTTTGTATTTCCTCCCTCCATTAATCATAAAATTACAGAGCTTCAGACAACAGAGAGGTATCCTCTTCGGGCAGCTGGTTGCTTGATCATCAGCACATCAAGAAAAGAAGAAGAGACAGGACAAGGCTAAGACCTGTCACTGTGGCTAGTGGGAGCACATCTGCCCGGACAAGGCCACTTCATAGTTTCCAGAAGAGAAAACTCTATAGAATGCATGGTGCCTGTCACTGGAATCAGCAGGTAAGCCCATGACTCTCTCTTCAGGAGACAAAACCAAAGAATCCAGCTGCTAGGGGATGCATGTGCCTTGTCTGGTATGTCAGAAGAACAATGCGTGCTGTGCTGATTATTTGTTATGTTCAGGGAGCATATATATATGTGATGGGAGTACTGGATGTGTCAGCAGGAGCTCAGAGTTAATGAGTTGAACATAACAAATGAAGATGGCTCAGCATCCTGCTTATCAAATCAGTTTGTTCTATGGCTATTGTTAAACCCTTTGCACAGTGTAAGGAACAGCTCGAGAGCTTCCTTGGGAGGCTCGTCTGCTGAGGAAACATGCTACAGTGTAAATCAGCTGCCTGTTTTCAGCATATTTGTTTTAGCTACAAGAAAGTTTACACAGCTGCTGGCACATTATTTTCTAGGAAATTAAATTGCAATATCTTAATCTTGTTTCCGTTTTTGCTGTTTCTGATTAGTTATGTTGCCTTTTTCATGGCACTTGATGGATGCTTTAAAACTCTGAACATTTTCTGCATTACAAAGGAATTAATATTTTAAAATGGGGAAACAGACATTGTCTGCTGTGCAGGGCAGGGCATATCTGTTCACGTCTGACACGAACAGCATATCACTGGTAAGGATATACAGTGAGTTTAGCTGTGGTGCTTAAAGCAGCAGTTCAATCTGGGGGCAGAAATGGCATGAACTCATTCTTTAGAGCAGTGTTAATCCCAAGCGGTTTTAATGTCTCAGTTTTTGCTTTGCCTTTTAAAAGTGGGTTGTATTGAGAGAAATCTCCCTGTCTCCTCAGCTGACTGCCTAGGATTTACCAAGTGTGCCAGTGGTCTGGGGAGAAATTTCCCCTGCGAGGCTGTTCCGTGTGAGTGTGCTGATTCAGCATCCTCTGCAAAATTGCACAAGTGTCCTAGTTTTAGCAAGATGGCTTATTGAAAACCTGTCCAGTTTCTTATTAGCCTGACTTCCCAGCTTCCTGGCAGTGGGGCTTAGAGACCTGGCAGTCTGCCTGGAGGGGTTGATGGTGGGGGATAGGAGTGGAGGGTTAGCGTTTGAGAGCTCTACCTCCAAGACATTTAGGCTTTTCATCTTCCTTGCATTAACCAAGGAGGCTGTTATTGACTCACACCTCCTTGTTTCTCATTCAATCCAATCCATGTCCTGTTAAAGAGGTCTGGGGCCTTGTTTCCTGGTGCCTCCAGTACCAGAAGTCCTTCTATGAAGAGTGCTCCTTGGCAAGAGACTTCAGGACTTTCCTTTCCTTCTGCTTAAACATGAGGGGTTTCCACTCCAGGTGCAACTTCTAAATAATAGGCTCTTCTGGAAGCCTGCAGCTTGCAGGCTCAAGTATCTCATATTTCTGCAAGCACTGCCTATGTCTCTGTCTTTTGAAAAGCTGGGCCAGAGTTAATGCAGTTCAGAGAGTTAACAGCAGAAGTGTGTGAAGAGAAACTTCATTTCTGCAGCCTGGCAGCAGGAGTTCAAAGCAGAGTTTACATTTTTATCTTCAACCAGCCATAAAACTGAGCTGCTTTGCACACTCAGTAGTTTACCTTGACTCGTAGACTAAAAAGAGAAATTTATAGTGTACATTTGATTGTAGATTGCAGTAAAAAAGTGCCTTTAAGTTACTAGTTAAGGCTTCAAATATAGGGCCTGGTGCAACTGTGTGTCTGCCCCATGCTCTTGACATTTCTAATGCTGAGTTACCATACGCTAAACCAGCTCCAGTGTCTCTGTACTGAAAGTGAAGAGATGTCCTAAAGACTGTGTGGTAAAAACTGCTGTAGGGAATGCTGTTTATGCTGCAGCTCTTGGCGCAAAAACCTGTATTTCCACTCTGCTTTCTAATTGTCCTTTCCATGGGGAAGTTAACCGAGAGGCAACGTGGAGAACTGTGTCATTGCACTGCAGATAAATTCTGCTTGGAGAAAATAAGAGGTGATGGCAGCGATCGACCTGTCAGCTTCAGACTTTGTGCAAATGTCAAACTTAATTAAAGTTTTCAGAATTAAGGTAAAGCAGTGAACAAAGCCTCTTACACAGTGTTGGTTAAAAACAGAATAGCAGGGATCCTGCTGGGCCAAAAAGTGATAAAATTGGTCTGGACTTTTCAGCACATTCTGACAGTCAAACCTAAATGGGTATCGAGTCTTTGAATTAAGAGCCATTGTCAGTGTATATTTTCATTCAGGAACTCTTATTCTAACAGGGCTTGTCACTTTCTTAGTGCTGCACTTGCTAGACTTGGTTACTCAGCTGTTGATGAGATTGCTCAGCTTGTAATGGAAGAACACTGGCTATCAGCTCAGGCTGACTGCTACATTAGGCAGATGTCTAAGGGTAAGGATGCAAAATGAGGACTGGCCTCTGAGACTGATACCTAGTTTTCTTTGAAAATGCATTTATATTCCCAACAGTAACCCAGCAAATTTCCTCTAGCCTTTCACAGAAAAAGGAGTTACTTCTTAGCAGCATGCAGAAGAGTTGGATTTTTAATATAGTATTAGTGTGACATCTCTAGCAAGTGCTTCTCCACTGTTTCATCAAGATTAACATTTATAGCCCCTGGCCTGTGAGGACCCCCATTTCTTTAAGGTCACTGGCCTGAGAACAATCTGGAGGTAAGGCAGACTTGCTGCCACCTGCCTGCAGCAGATGTGGAGTTAACAGAGACCAGCTTGCCAAAGACTGAGGAGAAGATTGAATCTTCTCAACATCACAGCTCCTGCATCAGATTCCTCTTGGTGCCTGGTTCAAACAGCCAATGAGCGAGTGCCTGGCAGTGCTGATGGGTGATGCTGCTCTGCAGAGTAATCTGAGCAAGACAGTAACTGAAGAGTTCTGACCAAAGAATCACAGCAAACTGCAGGCTTCCCATGTGTGGAAGTTTAAGAAATGCTGGGCGAGCTTTGAGGAGTTTGGGGTTTTGGGGATGACTGGTTGTACCCTTTGTGCTTTGAGTGGCATTCAGAGTGTTGTCCTTCACGTCTCCTCGGATTCATTTGGGAAACTCATCCTCCTCTCCACACCCTAACATCCATGTTAGGAAAAGCAAAGTATGAAACTGTGAATTGCTATCCCATCTGCCAGTTCATAAGGTCACTGGGAAGGCAGCCACATTTTTGCTCTTATCTACTGCTATGCCACATACATTTACAGTGCTGTCAAAAGTTTGAGTATTTAGTGACCTAGTAGCCTCCCAGTGCCTGTTGAGAGATGCCCTACATTGTCCTCTGCTGTATTTCTTTCCTGAAGAGGACTGCTCTGCTAGTAAAATAATGCTTACACACAGTAGTATCTAAAAAAAAAATATAACTCCATGAAACTCTAGAAGACCTGGAAGATCTACAGGATAGTTAGACTGCAGATAAATAAAACAGGATGTAGGGTGTTTGGTTTATCTGTCACCATCCAGTGTCCTCAGGAACTTGAAACATCCTCTGGGACCACATCCGCTTGTCCCCTAATTCAGAATGACTTAAGTACCACAGATGATCTGTGAGTCATCTTTTGGCCATGGAATCTGTTCTGTATCTTTCTTCTTTCGTTATCTAAATAGCTTGGGAAGAGCTTAGGCCTTTTGTTGATTGTGAGTCAGTGCACAAACCCCTCAGAATAACTCACATGCACAAGAAACCCTGGGATTGCAGCCTGTGCTTCAGTCTAGAGGACGTGATTGTAGCGGTGCCTTTCTTCACTGTGATTTTTGAATGAATATTAAAACTTGTGAGCAGGATAACACAAAGGAGTAAACTGCAGGCATGGTCTAGTAGGAGGATATGTGCTTGCAGGCAGGGGTTGGAAGTCTGAAAGTGCTGGATCAAAATGCTGGATCTGCCATTCATTTGCATTGTCACAGCTGGCAAGTCAAACAAGCTCTGGGTTATTGTCTCTTCCTATAA
Source organism: Coracopsis vasa (assembly GCA_026283785.1). Lineage (NCBI taxonomy): Eukaryota > Metazoa > Chordata > Aves > Psittaciformes > Psittacidae > Coracopsis > Coracopsis vasa. The sequence goes on from JANHGB010038194.1 coordinate 10,850, forward strand.
AGTCATGGAATTAACTGGGTTGGAAAAGACCTTTAAGATCATCAAATCCAACCATTACCCCAGCACTGCCAAGGCCACCACTAAACCATGTCACTGAGGGTCTCTTCTTCATGGTTTGTGAACGCTTCAAGGGATGGTGATTCCACAACTTCCCTGGACAGCCTGTTCCAATACCTGATCACCCTTAATATAGGATAACACTAACAAAGAAGGCGAAGAAAGTCTAAGTAGGAGATCAGTGTCAGGACTTTAAAACATAAGCAGCAATTGAATCATTTCCCAGTGATTGTTGCATTTATAACTGCAAACCCCTCAGATGCCTGAGTGCTTCTGCAAATGCTTTTCCTATAAGGAAAACATGTAGTATCCCCATCTCTGGCTATTTTTTGCCTCAACTTGAAGGAACTGAATTATCTGTGAGATAGCAAAAGTTCTATTAAGTTTGTTTAAAAGCAGACAAATTCTGTTACTAGTCAGAAACCCTCAGAGAGGTATTTGCTTAGCTGATAGGCCCTGAAGTTTTCTTTTCTAGGGTTTTATCTGTGTGGCTTCCTGTAGGGTGTTGTCAGTAACAAGGAGTTTGTCTTGCCAGTACATTTTGTTAGTTTCTCATTTAACCTGCAAACTAACGACATTAGTTTCACCTTTTTTTCTTTTCAAGTCATGCCTCAGCAAGAGATGACATTGAGGCCTAGGTAGTGTTCTAATCTACGAACACTTTATACAGCTAGAAACAAAGGTAAGAGTCAACAGAGCAGTGAGATCTGAGCACTATCACATCCATTTCTTTGCAGGGTTGTAGGGCACGGTGGGGTGTTTTAACCTGAAGATTCTCATTGTATTTGTATCTCCACCTGCTGGAGGAAGAGTTGGTTGTGTGGACCGAGACACATGGAGAAAACTGGAATTGAAATGTGCAAAGGTGCCAACACGCTGGAAGTTGGGAGTTGAGGTGCCAAAGCTCACATTTTACATACACAAGCAAACAGTTGGTATAATGTCACCAACTCTTGCAGCTGAGTATTGCCATATTTTGGCTTTTCAGCCTCAAACGGCAGTTAAGTGAGACCAGAAGAATGTCTGCTTTCGTTTAGTGGCTTAAAACAAAAAGGGAGGATAAAAAACCTTAGTGCTTCTTCAGAAGGCTCCAAAACAGACACGAGAGAAGTATTTAAATTCTAGGGTTCGGGTTTCTTATTTCAGTCTAGTTCTTATGCCAGTTCTATGATTTTCGTGGCCTGCTGCATTCCCAGTGCATGCTTAAGGCCAGTGATGTGCTTTGTAGATGCCACTTGATAGGGGTCTTTCACCAAGTCATGTTAATTTTCAGGTTTTAGGGTATACACATGCACACACGCTTTTATAATTTGTATAGTTCCCAGCATGTAGAGCCTTTATCTTCTTTGCTAAATGCCTGGTATCTATCTGCAAGTGGTCTGCAGGTAGCAGGAAAGGAGAACAAGAGACAGGCAGAAGGGTTTGTGTGCAGACAAGGTGCTTAATCTTAATATTGCATATAGTGTGCAAGTTGTACCCTGTTTACTGCCAGGTGATACATTTGTCTGGGGACGAATAATTTAGCACCTACTTCCTAGAATACAATCCCATTTCCACTACCATATAATCCCATGTTGTGGTTTATGTGTGTTGAAGGAGATACAGGTGAATTCTTTCTGGCCATTACCAATTACTGTTTTCTCTAGCTCCTTTGGTCTGTAAATTCGAAGAAACAGCACTGTCTATAGTAGTTATCATCAACCATAATGTTCAGTAGCCACCTGTAAGTTTTGCCTTTCATACAGTGAAGTAGTCATCTCCCCTTAGTTGCACTGAAAGGAGTCTATTGGTTGTCATCCACTTCCTTGGTATCCTTAGATACTGGCTCTGCCACTTGCTTCTGCATGGTTTCCTGGCATTGCTGTCTCCTTAAAAGCCATGAATACAGGGAATGTTGTGTTGCCAAGTCTTCTGCAAACTGGTTTCAAGAAGAGGATGCGTCCTGCATCAGTGAAAATGTACCTCTGTGGATATGTCAGTCTTCTGGTCTGGGGAGCAGAATTCCTTGGTTATGGTTTCCCAAGTTTGTAAATGAAAACAATAGTTGATAAAATTACTGTTTTAACACTAGTAATTAAAAAAGAAGGTCTTCCATTGGATAAAAATCAACAAAACCTGGGAGAATAGAAATATACCTACAGATTCAGCTCTTCCCAATGTCTGACAGCACTGTTGTCTACTGGGGAGGAAGGAAGGGAGAATACCTTTAGTTTTGTGATACTGTGATACTGCCAGTGGAACTAAATCCATCCTTTGTGAGGTTATGGCAAGCCAGTCATCCTGAGCATTCTTTTGTCCCAAAATGAAGAATCCAAAGTGTGCCTTTCACAGTCTTGGACCTTCACCTTATTATGACATTTCTGCAGTGTTTTATTCATCACATCTACTCTTAATTCCTGCATGGCATTTTTGAAGAGTTATCCCTGTGGATTAACATGTCTTTCCTTCTTTGGGTTTAACTGGTCAAAGATTAGGCACTGATCTTGATTTTTCAGTTGATTTGCTAGTTGAACAAAAGGTCTTTCTTTCAGAATGGTGAGGCTAGCATACACTTCCCACAGAGCAGGTGAAAGTCCATCTCCGATTGGCTTATAACAGGATCAAAGAAACTAAACTCACCATTAAAACTCTGTTGGAATACAACTTCTCCCGCGTCC
>JANHGB010038201.1:0-13966 GCA_026283785.1 Coracopsis vasa
GGGGTATTGGCTTTTTATTAGGAAAACGCTCTGCTCCGAAGGTGTAGCCGTTATACGTCTGGAGACACTCAGGGAGGGCGAAACACTTTCCACACCCCGCTACGGGCTTTTCCCGAGCACCAGGAGCTTTTTGCGTTGGTGTTTGGAGAGCTGTATGCTTCCCAGCACCGCCACGCGTCTGCCCTCCATCCCTTCCCTGCTCTTCTTCAATGTTCTAAGTGGCATCACAAGCCGTGGCTGAGAGACCCCTGCCAGCAGCAAGCACCTCTTCGCTGGCCACGTCCTTATCCATATCCATGACAACACGACAGCCAGGTGTCAGAACACAGCGAGCAAGAAGATATCAAGTCATCTCCATTTCTTACACCAGCACTAATGCAGCCAGGCACTGCACAACCACAAGGAAAGGTCTGAGTTACGCAAAACCCTCCCTGACCCATGTGCTGGACAATGAGGATGTGTCCTGACATGCCCAAAGATCAGGGCACAGACTTCTTCAGCCTGCAAGGATGCAGCTGAGCTCTCTGGGCTGCACTAAATGCTTGAAGGAATTAGACTCCTTTGTCTCTTAATCTGGTGCCCAGAAGAACTTTGAAAGGCTTCTAAAGGAGTGTTCAGGTATGGCTGTAGGGTCAGTGGGTGTCAATCAGCTTTAGACATGGGAATACCTTTAGAAAAAGTTGGGTCAACATGCCACTGACAGTAAAAGGGTCCACTGTCACTTGGTCACTTCTGAACATGTTCTCCTTAGATTGCAAAGCCCATGAGACCAAACCTTCAGGTTTGACTCTTGTGTCACCTACACGAGGGGTTAGGGACTACTGCAGCTGCAATGGAAAAGGATCAGGAGACGTGACAGTAGAAGAACCCAGGCTTTGTTGGAAAACAGACTGAAACACGGTGGAGAGCAATCCAGTAACCTAGGGGCTGGCAACGTCCTGCAACTCTTGTGCTCAGGTAGGCACAGGTATTTAAGAGCTACCTGTATTTGTACTGCTGTTTCCTTCCTTTAACCTCACATCCCCCTATCCTTCCCAAGTGAGAACCAATGTATCGAGGGATGATAAATCAACATCAGTCACTTTGCAGGGGATTTTGTTGAAGTACTTTGTATCGACTGAGCACCAGCACCATTCCTGTCATCATCCTGCACAGAAATCCTGACATGCAGAGGAAGGAGGCTCACTTCTAATTACAGCTGCACGGTCTTCAAGGTGTTTGAAGTCTCTTTTCACCACCTGACAGCTGTAATGCATCTTCCTGCTCAGTTCAGACAAGACAAAAAACAACCACAAAAGACTGCAAACAACCTTCCATTGTTCACACACCATCGCAAGGGGCAGGAGCTTAAATACAGGTGTGTGGGGCAGCTCGGGCACTCACAGGGTCACACACAATTTGTGCAAACTGCTTTCCCTTCGTGGTATTGCAATTTAGATGCTTACTCAGTGAAGACAAACCCAGTGACCAAAACCCCATCACACTGGGTTTGTTTGCTCAGTCGAGGTTACCCAGGAGCACTGTCTGCACTCTAAACACTGGGATATCCACCAGGGTTCCTAAAATGACAGATATCGGTCATGAAAGACTGAAGCTCGTGATTTTACCCCCTAGGTCTTATGCTGATTTCACTGCTCATTTTAGGCTAGGAGACAATCTGTTGAACCTCAAAGTGCAGCCTTCTCTTACCTTTAATTTATTCTGTCAGAAAACTGTCTACCTTAATGAGTATGAGCACACCCCCACTGCCTTCCAGGTTTGGTGATCTGTTATGTCAAATATAAATAATCCTGTCTGAAACCAGGCGATATGAGGAAATGAAAAGCCATCTTCCCTGGGGCATTTCTCTCTCCCTCCCACAGCCCCCCCGAGCCTGCAGACTACCTTCAGTGTCCTGAACAACGTCCATGTGCCTCGGAAAGCGCAGACCTGGACAGCTGCTGTATTAATGAAATAGTGATAAAACCCAGCCCACAGATAATTGTGCTGTTGCCTTCCTCACATTCAACCTGGAGTCCTCTCCATTACCATTGCTTCACTGTGTGTGAGCTGGGTGGCTTGATGCCTAACCTGGGGCTAGGATGGTCTCCACAAACTCCTCTGGATGCAATGGGGGGTTCCAATGTCCTTTAGAGCCAGGACACAAGACAGAAACAAACCTTTGTCCTAGTGAGATGCCCAGACAGGCTACCAAGAATGTTCACTTTCAGCCCCATGCTGACAGTGCAAAGGATAAGCTGTCCCTGGGGCACAGAAGGATGTAACTCAAGCAAGCCAGGGGATGGGGACAGCTTTCCCACTCCATACCTGAGAGATGTTTTCATTACCTCCTTCACAGGCATGGCTTGGAAATTGAAGATGCTGTAGGACGAGGGAAAACCAAGCCTGGAGCACCCTGGTATTTTTCATCCTGGTCTCAGGCAGGGGGAATTGACCAGTCTCCCTGAGCCCGGCTATCGGGGAGCAGATGCTGTGCAGTTCTCCATTCCCTGTTCTCTCTGACCCCGCTCCAAATCCCTTCCCAGCCCCAGCTCTCGCAGCCGGGGCTGTCACTGCTTTCCCCCTTGCCGGCATCCCCGCGGATCCCGCCGGTTCCCACGGAGCAGCCATCCCGCCGCTGCCGAACGGCGGCTCAGGATGCGCCGAGGGGGTGGTGGGAGAGAAGTAAATACGGCAGAAGAGCCGCAAAGGACCCCGGTGTGGGGAGAGCCGGGAACAAGGAGCCCGGGGACCGGCAGTGCCTGTGCGGTGCCGGAACCCCCGCGCCGCTACCCTTTCCCTCTCGCTTACCTTCAACGGGCGAATTGTGCCGGATCTCGCAGGTGAGGACCGCGGCTCCCGAAGCCTCTCTCGGAGAGCGCCAACGCCAACAAGAAACAGCTGGAAATAATTAGGAAATTATGGAGATGAACCCGCGCGGCGCGGACGCGGCCGGGGCTGCGGCGCGGAGCGGAACGGAACGGAACCGGCAGCAGCTACGCTCGGCACATGGCCGGGCCCCGCAGCTGTGGCTCTGCGGGGGAGCTCCCCCCTCCCCGCCCCGCGCCCTTTTCCAGATAACTTATGACCATGCTGAAGGCATACATCTCATTGCAGCACCCTGTGGGAGTCCAGCGCTTGCTCTACTTTCTCCTCACTGCAAAGGGCAGTTGCACACCCTCTGCTTCCTGCCTTTTAAATGAACCATGCAAACACTATGTTTCCCAACTATGGCCCAGTTTACTCAATGACTTTGAATAACATTCTTCAAAGATTATTTTTTTTTTAATTAGAACAGACTTATCAAGCAGCTGTCAAATTCAGAACCTCCCTCTGGTGTGTTCCTATCTGCCTCATCCCATTTTTCTTGCTCTCCTTGCATCACTTTTTCATGTTTGATCCTTTAATCTTGTCTCCACATTTTCCACAACTCAGCATCAGAACATTTGCAGTTGGAAAAGTTCTTCTGCAAACTGAGGAGATACTACTGTTTGTCATGACACTGTCATCTGCCAGCTCTAGACAACAGTTCTTGCATGAGGAGGATACAAGGCATTATGCCAACCACACTATGTTGGCAGACATTTAAACTAATCTGTGCAGCCCACTATCATGGATATGTAGTTGCTTCACATTTAATTTATTGTCATGTACTTAAACAACCATAAGCTTTGCTGCAAACACAGCTCTACTGGTAAAAAAAAACCAACCCTGTAGACAGAAGAGCACTGAGAAAATACATTCCTTAAGAACAAACAGCCTCCACTATTTTTGCACAATGCCTGATACAAGGTGCCAGTCTAATATCCAGAGCTTTGGATACAGTATGTACCATAATCAGTAATACTAAAATATATCACAGCAGGATTTATTTAGCAGTATCTCCCCAAAACCAAGTACTTGTAGTACTCTGCTTTCCACAAGAAAGACGCAGCCGGTTTGTTTCAGAGGTGCATTTAGCACTGGAACAGCAGCTGCACCTTGGCATGTGAACAGCAAGAAGCATTCACTGGCTTCACTCCTTGAAGTAGTTCCTGGGATATACCAGGTCACTAGATGTCCATGCAGGATTATAACAGACCTGGCTACAGCTGGTGTTTTACTGCAAGCCTCAGTGTCTAAGTGATTGCTCTAGGCTGAGATACTACTTAGAATCTATGCCTTCTGACTGCAAGAAAAGGCTTATGAGTGCCAATAAAGGGTAGCCTCCTTCCCTGCTCAAAAGCCAGCAGATAAATAACCTGCTTATTCGTAAAGTATTTTCTTTTCCTGCTACTTAAAACAGCTACAACCAGTAGACACTGCATTATGGTCAAATACAGAGGAACCCGGAGGCCTCACTTATAATGCTTTGCTGTACTCTCTAAGAATAGGCAGAGGAAAAAAATGGTTGCCTTTGCAGGGCTTTAAAGAGAGTACATAGGAAGTCTGTGCTACAAAAAGGAATCAAAGCCACGGAAAAGCAAGCTACACGGGAACTTTTCCAGAGGCTAAAGTTTAAAACCTCTTTCATACAGGTAGCATAAGCTTGATCACAAGCCTGCCTGCCATCACAAGAAATGTGTTCTTTTTCGAAACAAAAAGGTTAGGAGACTGTTAATCTAGCACAAGCTTAGCCACAATTGAGGACATTGGCATAACTCCCTAAAAACTTAAATTTTACCAGAACAGTATGAAAATTTGCTATCACCATGATGTTCAAAGGACAGTACACCTCTCTAATCTGTCATGGTTTTTAAGAAATGTAGTTCAACAACATGCAGAAACTAATTAATGTTATTGCCTTGAGTTACCCATTAGTAAGCTTCCAGTTTTCAGGGGTTATTGTTTCTTCACTAAGTAATTTTGCTTAAGTGAAGACAGAAACACAAACTGTAAAACTTCAGCCCTCCCCAGTCTTTCCTTTACCCACAGAGAAACCAGTCATAGTTTGCACAGCAGCACCATCTGTGTTACAGCTAGAACACAATCGCTCTGGTGAGAGGCCTGTTCTTTTTGAAGATCAGCTCTAAGTGTCCCAAGTAAGCATGCCAGTATTAGATTACTCTGACATCCACCCAGTCTCAGGAAGACAGGTCACAGAGGTGAATCAAGAATCAGCTGAGAAGGCAAGACATTCCTGAGACAGCCCTTCTCCAGCAAAACAGTTTTTGCACAAGCCCTAAGGCTGGAAGGCTGCCAACAGATCTCAGCTGTTCAGCATCACTGTAGATACCACAAAGGGCATCCATTCCCTCCCTTTCAGGAAACACCCTTTCCCCTTCTCTAAAGGAACTGCTCACACAATTAGCTTGCAATAGCAAGTAGAAGAAATTTCTCAAGTAGTTCAAGGGACAGAAATGGGCTTTTTAAGGGTATCTGACCCAAACTACAGGCAAACCTTTCTTACATGCATCTTTTAAAAAAAAGAAAAAAAATCTACCCTCTTGCCCGAACTTATTTCCTCAATAGTCAATAATTCGGAGCACTGCAAGTAAGTCAGCCTGTTCACAGACACCAACATATCAGCCTCTCTCTGTCTCTGGCAAGCCTTGTACAACTGAAAGCAATATATTAACAGAAGATACCCAAAACAAGTGAATCCTATATGGTATTAATAAGCTGGAACATAGGATAATAAACTAAGTGGACTAAGTAAGATGTCAGTGAAAGAGAGAGGTCCAGCTAGAGGACAGCTAGCTGTATAAAAAAAAAAATTATCAGGATTAAGTCCTATAAACTATTTGCAACGCATGCAGAAACCAAAAGTGCCAGACAAATGACATCATATCACCCAAGTTCAACTCTCACTACAGACTGGAAAACTCAAGAGCAATATATTCACCGGAAGCAACTTCAAACTCATGTTCTTGCCTAGCATTCCACAAGGGCAACTTGTAACATTTTTCTTTATATAATAAACCTCAAAACAAAAGCAAAAAGAAAAAAAAGAAAGAGGAAAAAAAATCAGTCACATAGAGATCCAGCAAAAGACAATCTTTGCCTGTAGATGTTAAAAATAATTGTTTGGGCTAGTTTGCTCAAAACCGCTAAGAGAGGTTTGTAGCTTTAAAGATCTCAGATGCTCTGCATAGAGCAGTTTCATGTCAGAACTGGCTGAATTGTTTAAAAAGTGCACAGTACATGGCACAGAGTTACACACTTCAAATTTTTTTGGTAACAAGACCTAAAAAACCCATCTCAATCATTTCACAACTAGTAGAAGCAGCTATGGTACCAACCAGCAGATAGGAAAACTGTTACATGAGAAAGGATCATACAGTTCAGTAGTAACTAGGAAAGCATTTAGCTTCTCTTCAAAAAGAAGCAACTGAATAATGTATCAGATTTTAAAACACCACTTCATAAGGGACTCAAGCAGAAGACCAAGTGTTTCCTTTTACTTGCATGAACAAAATCATGAAACATCTATTATCATTAGTATGGAAATTAGTCATGCAACAAAGGGATATTGCACCTATCACCAACATCGGCAGACAAGCAATGCATTATGGATTTTATCATTTATACTACGGAAAAAAATGTCTTCTTAGGAAAGCTGAAGGTCAGCAAAAAATATCCAAAAAACAGTCTCTAAGTGAGCAGGGTACTCCTATGTTATCACATCAAGATACCCATCTATTTGATGAAAGACATTATCAGCCACTGAACTCTCCGGAGACAATTTCCTTTTATTAGCACCTCAAGTTCTTCTATTAACAAAAGTTTTCCGTTCTTGTAGGAGAGCAAAAATTGACAAACGTAATTCCAGTTTTCAATTCCAGAGTAGATAATTAAGATTGTCCAAATACAAGCACAGAAAACACGTCTGACATAATAAAGGCTATCAAGGTCTGATAAAGAGACTAAGGAACTAATGGTCAATGGAAGTAAGGAATCCAGGTTCCTCAACACAGTAACAAGAAGGTGCCATTGGACCCTTGCAGTAATTCAAACCGCTCTGTTTTGTTGCAGTTTATTGCGCAAGCACCAACTCATCCAGAAGACAACTAACAGCAGATATGCTAACTGGCACAAGGATATATGGGAATTTTTAGCAGAAGCTCAAGTAAGGTCATCTAAACCAAGCAGAGAAGGCTAAGAAATCCAGATGAGTAGTGGTTGCTTCAGAAAACACTGAGAACTTTAAGCTACATGCAAGTGCTAAACTGTCCAAGATGGGAAGCACTCCCATCACCACATGGGAGAAATGCCTCCTTCATTAAGGGAACACAGAGTTTAGCTGACTGGAACATCGTCTGGCAGAGAAAAGTCAATATAACTGGCAAATGCTGCTGGAAAAGCTTATCATGGTTCTTCCTTAACTACGCATAGCCCCTTCCTTCCATCAACAATGTCTGAACAGCTGGGAAGTTAAAAAAAAAAAGTGCTAGGTGTTTCTTTGTACAGGGCTGGACCTGTACAGGGCAGGGTAAAGAAGCAGAGGCCACCACAAGCAAGTAGCTTTTATAACAACTCATGAATAGAGCTAGGCAAGTTTGAAGTTACTTTATGCTATAACATCTTATCTTGTGATAACAAAATTGAGAATCTGGCTGTAGAGAATAAAAATACTAAATCATGATAATGCTGAACCAAGTAACAAAACAATTAAACCATCAGCTCTCTTCTCTTCAAGTGGTATTTTTTGCTTTTCCTAATTACTTCTGAGGTAAAGGCACCAATGTCAACCATTTGCCAATAAAACAGTGCTTGCAGGCCTCTGCAAAATACATGTTATGGCATGAAAACACAGATTTTTCACATTTCAACTTTGAAGTGCTCTACAACTTGCATGGGAACGCCAGTTACACGATGGCAAAAATGCAAATTCTTCAAGGCAAAACAGAGTTGTTATGATACATACACATATATATACACACATATAAATAACTCAGTTAACTAGTAACTGCAGGGCTTGGTTTCATTCATGTGGAAATATTTCTTAGAGCTTTCCCCTTAACTAGTTTTTCAGTCAGGCAATGAAGATTCAGTCAATGAATGCTAAACTCCTCTATTTTTGTAACATTTTTATTGAATTGTAGGTAGTGCCTGTTCACTTGTTCAGGAAAGAAGTCTCCCTAAGTAAAATGACTACAGAACTATAATTTAAAATCTAGACTGAATTGTATCTGCATGTTTGTCTCTGCTACTGATCTGAGCTCCCCGATCATGTTCTAAAAATAGGGTAATTAACACACAATGTGGCCTTTGTTCTGGATGCCAAGATTCTGTAGCAGAAAACCTACCAATTTCTATTTCAAACAACCTTTCATTATTAGATAAGTAATACAGAAGTTTAAATTCAAATCTGAAAAATCTAAACAAGGATTATTAAAAAAAAAACAAACAAAAAAACCCAAGCTAATCAGTATAGCTTGTTGCAGTTTCTATCACTGACAATGAGAGCACAGCAGCCATCCTGAAGGGCCAAAATAAGAATCTTCATACAAAAAAGATATTTAAAACTTTGTAAGATTGTATTTCTCTTTCCAATTCATGTTGGCACAGGTATTCAGTTTCTTAAAAAGTGTCCAAGTAATACAAAAACTGTGTTCTAACAAAGTACTTCAGGTAGCACAGTGCATTTTAACAGTTTAAAAGATCACCTTGTGCATGCCACAATATTAAATGAAGGAGAGTATCAGTTAACTACTGAGATTGCCACATAATCAAATACAACCAAATTGGCAGTTACACTACCTGCAAGACTCACACACTGCAGCATTAAAGTTTTTATACAATTTGACTAAAGACATCTAGACATCCTTATCTGAAAAGGAAGTTAAAGAAAGCCACTAAAAAATGTGTACAGGTTTCAGCTGTGTGTTTTTGCTGGAACATTTGGTAAATGCAATATTGTAAATTCAGTTGTGCCCCAAAAAGTCATTGAAATTCCTAAAATATATTTAGCAACTTCTTTGTTAGATCCAGCTCAATATTTTTTCCATGGAAACAAAGCTATTACTAAACTGCAAACCTTAAAACATCCAGATTGCAATTAACAATCTAACATTCACTACATAAAGAACACAACAACCTAACTTTGACACCTTGTGGAGTCTGTCAGGGATGAGATGTCACAACTGGTAGTAAGACCAAACAGAAGTATATGTATATATGCATGGTTATGGTTTTCAGTAACTCACTTTCAGATGAACACAGATGCAGAGTTTAAAAAGCATTTGTAAACATATACTACACCTGTAGAGAAGAACTTAAGCCAAGGAAATTGCGCTTTATTTCACACTGATCTTCATGAATTTTTTTTTGCAAGTTTCAATCAATCATGTTTTTTGGCACCAGCAGAAGTATCCAATACCTCTGTGACAGTGAAGGTGATGAGAGAATCAAGAAGCCATATAATGAAGATCTCGTCAGTTAAAAAATAGCAATCTCATTTCTGATGCCGCCACTTGCACACACAAGGAACAGAATAAAGCACTTAATACCAGCTCATACTTAACCATCCAAAGTCAAGACGAGTAACATCCAAAACTGGAGTATCACGGAGTTAAGAACTGCTTAAAAGGGTGACCCAAACAAGGCAAAATAGATAGTACTAAAATCTAAAGAAACATATATTAAAAGAAGCAACTAAAGCTAAAAGGTCAAAAAATCGCTGGGTAAAGACACAGATACAACTGCATGCAGCCCACTGAAGACTGCTACTCAACATGCATAAGTAATCAAGACCTGAAACGAACGTGATGACTAAAATGCACAATGCAAAACATGATCATTCTGTACTTCAGTAACATATCCTTAATAGAAATACTGTATTCACTGCTGAACACTGCAGAAGAGTAAACAGATCAACTCAGGGCCTAGCAACATGAACACTTGAGGAACAGGAGCAGTTCAAATCTGAGATTAAGAGTATTTTAGAGGTGAACAATGAGTAGTAACAAAAAAATACCCAAGTTAAAAGGACGTTCAAGAAGAATCAATTAAAAATTGGCTTGAATGTAAACAACTGTTTCATTTCATGTCCCCTCCCATGCTCCCCCACCCTCCAGCCTAACTTTCCAATGCTTAAGACAGGTTTTAAACTAGAGCCAGAACTAGGCTCTAGTTAAAAGGCCAGGAAACTTTTCATCATCGGCAAGTCATCCCACAAAAAAAGTGAAAACTGCCCCTCCTTCCTTTGATCTCATATGAAAGATAGATCTCATATGAAACAACATACCTAGATACAGTGGTGGGCAAGGCCAGGTTGGACAGAGCCTTCGGTGACGTGGTTTAGTGTGAGGTGTCCCTGCCCATGGCACTAGATGATCTTAAGGTCTTTTCCAACCCTAACTATTCTATGATTCTATGATAAAGTAGTGGACTGAACTACTCTTACCACAGATGGTCAGAAAAGCCAGCAGTATTTATGATTCTAACCTGGGTCTTCAAAGCCTGGGTGTTTGGTCCATTCTAGATTTCAGGTACCTGCTTAGTCAAATCTCTTAACCAGAATTTCTAACATTTAAAATTTAGAATAATTCTACTATCTCTACGACTAATCAGCTGCAATTTAGTTGGGGGTGGTGGTATGTTTTTAAAGAATAAATGTCAAATCAGCAACTGAACACTTCACAGCTGCAGGTACACTCAGAAACTGAAGTCTTCTAAACAGCTGCTTTCACCTTTTGATCATAAAAAGCTACTAATGATCAACAGGTAGTATTTTATTCTGAAGTCTACAAAGACTGGCTGAAACTGCCGAGGTTCAACTGCCTACTCATTAGCACCAGTTAAGCCTTAAACTGAGATACTGCTAAAGTATGTCTGTGCAAACATACATTTAAGCATACATCCAGCCCCCAAAAGCATCTGTATTTTCCAATATTAAAATCTTAACAGCTCTGCATCTAAGACGTATCAGTAGTTATGATGCAGATTGTGTTTTGGTCATACATAAATTCATTTAAAATATTAATCTTTAGGGAGAACATAAATTATTTCAAACCTTATATTATGTATATTTTAAAACTAAGTACGAAGTAACAAAAGTAAATTAGCAAAGTCTTTTGTTTTTTTAATGCAAGAGAAGTTTTAGTCTGTAGTTTTCCTGAAAAGATCAAAGTTACCATTAGGTAAGTGAGATTCATCATGAAGATTTTTTCTTTGCATTTACATTGTTGAGTGTAGGAAGTCCTCAGAAGCCTCATGCATTGCTTCTAAGTAGCTTAATTTTCCAGAAGGTCATCAAATGAATCCCCAAGCAGCTTCTGTGATGCCTTCCAGGCACGTCTGGTTTTCTAGACAAATTATGACATTATAACACCAGACCTACTCTCCAGATCAACTATGTTAGGTGATGAGGAACTTCACTAACCTCAGAGCTGAGTGAGAATCAGCTAGATTGAATTAACTTTAATCATAATCACTTTTGAGCTCAAAGTAAATTACAAATTAAAACTGACCTATAAGCACTAAACCCATCATCACACCATTTCTTGGATTAAACACTACTTGTACCATTCAGTTCTGCTCTATTATTTACTAGCAGCTTTCCTAATAAGTTAGATGGAATGCAGTCACCCAGAGCAGAAGCTGACTCAGAAAACCCCCCAAATCTAGTAAAACGCAACTGGTATTAAAATCTTATTTCTGTCTGCAAAGTACTATCTTCCATACCACACAAATACCAAAGCACTATCAACTCACGGAAAAACCCAGAGCTGAAGTCCCACTGAATGTGTATACAAATGCAGAAAACCAAGCAGGCATTGAAAGAACACCTGCATCTCCATTCTCTGCTATCTGTCCAATTCCTAAAGTTGCCCAAAGAAATAAGAAACAGACATTCAGCTTGAGATACAGCATGTTTATAACTGCATCACAAGAACCTGAAGATGAATTGGGTTACAACCATATTAACAAAAAAGTGTAGATACCACAGATATGATCATTACACCTCCTGGTCTACTAGAACAAACTGGCTTTCACCAAAGTATTCAATCAAAAATTAATAAGATGATATTTGTCTTACTTTTCCTGAGATTTTTCACTACTGAAATTCAAATCCTGAAGTTATTTTATTCCAAGGAGAAATACAACTTCTGCCCCAATAAGCTGAGTTCTCCATGTTACAATTACTTCAACTTCTAGAAGCTAAGTGAATAAACAGATTTATAGCAATACAACAATATAGTAAGCCTTGAAGATCTGGAGTTCTGTATTAAAGTATGTGGTCTCAGCCTGGAAGACCCAGGTCTCACTCAGGGTTGTGAAAATTCTGTTAAACTTCAAGACTGTTAACAACTTCATAACATACATGCCCACAATAACTTGCTTTCGGTTTCACTTGTGCACGCATGTTGATTATCAATTATGCAAGCAGCAAAATTAAAAAAAAAAAACACAACACAAAACTATTTCCAGGGTGCTCAGAAAGCAGACCCATAGCAAGTCCTCTGCCTACTCCCAAGAACAGTTTCTGAGTGAGGTGAGGGTTAGGTGAAACACAAGACTGGCTGTACACACAGTGCTGCAGCAGATCCAGCACTCTGTGCACTTCCTGTGACACTGGGCTGGCTGCACAGATTCAGGGCAGTACTTCTGTGCGCTCCCAGCAACCCCAACATTCACTTCCTAGTGCTGTGAATGTCAGGGAAGGACCAGGGGCTCTGAAAAATACCAGACCTACCACCTGTGCACAAGACTCTCATTCTACAACCCTCTGTCCTCAGAAAACAGAACACATGATATGCAGAAAATACAGAAAAAATGGAGGGGAGTTTGCTAATATATATCTCTTGCAGGAGTAAGTGGGTCACACAAGTTTAAGTTTGGGTATTGATGACCTATTCTAAGTACTTGTGTCAACGTTTTAGGTACCTGAGGCCTGAGCGGCCTAAACTTCTGCCTGGTACAGAAGTACCTAAGCCACTCATATTTCAATGTATGCAGATTTCAAATTCTGTTTCGCCATAAGAATTCAGATAATTTCTGGATTTACAAGAGACTGGAAGCCACTCACCTTCCTCCAGTCCAAGCACAGTGCTTTTATCATTCTTTGAAGAGCTCACCACTGGAAAATGGGCACAGCAGGATGACCACTAGCATTTTTGTCAGGAGCTACCTACAGCTGTACACAGCCTTAGGCCTTAGCTCTCCACTCAAATTTTATTTCATGATTGAAAATAACCAGGCACTATTCTCCTGCCTTGTCAGTGTAATGTCCACCACCAGACATTAAAATACCAATAGAAGGTGGGAGGAAAGTATTTGTCATACCTTGCATCCCCAGTGCCTGCTTCTCTTACCTTCCTCAAAGGAGTTAAAGCATGAAATCTAAGTGTATCTCTGTGGGGCTTCAAACAAGAAGACACGCACAAAACTGAAGTGTGCTTGGAGTTAAAACTCTAGAAGATGATAACATATTAGTACCATAGCATAGTCACTTGTAGAAAGGCTTGCAGAAGGGAACACAAACAAATGTGGAAAGTTTTGCATTATATATTGAAAGCCTTGTAATACTGGCAGTGTAGGTCCCCTACACATCCAGCACAGAGTAGACTGAATATGTTCTGTATGTAGACAGATCTATTTGAATGCTAAATGCAAGCCAATACTTCCAGTCGTAGTTACTAGATCTGCCAGGTAGTTTCCTAGCCTTCCTTGGTGACAGTCATCATGCACCTCTTGCATTTGCTACCGTGGACAACCGGCACATCTACAACCATCCACAAAAGCGGGAAAGCAAATGCCTTATTTCGGGTGACACCAGCTAGAAGGCACCCGAAGAAGCGGCACGTCGAACTCCCGAAACGCTCGTTCCTGAAGCAGGAAGCACGAGTTGCCTGTCCCCTGCCTGAATCTCTGGGTCCCCCTGCCAGCAGCAACACAGCACAGCACGCCCCGGCCGCGGCTGCCCGCACGGGAGCGGGAACAAGGCGCGGGAGCCAGCACAAGGCCACAGCGCGCTGCCATACCCACCCCCCCACGTCGTCATGTCTTCTACGTGATCCCGCAGGTAAAACCATAGGGTGGCCCGTGGCGTGTACCTTCTATA
>JANHGB010038202.1:0-11991 GCA_026283785.1 Coracopsis vasa
GCGTTTGCAGTGTGCACGGTTAAAACCCGTCCAAAATCTTCGTGAAGTCAAGCCTTCAAAATTTTGGAAGTCAGTGCTAGTACTGCGTGGAGAAATTCTAATTTATCATACAGAGCTGCAATGAACTGTTAAGCTCAGTGGCAGCGCCATTGAATTAATTTCAGTCTTTAATGTATTTAAAATCATCAAAAGCAAAAAAGCACACAATCTGGTTTCAAGATGCTGAATTGACTACAATGCAAAGCTTGTAATCTCTAAGCAACCAGTGAAAAAAAAAAAAGTAAAAAAAAAATAAAGCACTCTAAAATATGAACTTTAACAATACTGGTACACCTCAAAATATCTTGGAATAGTGAAGGTCATTGCACCCTGCGAAAAGTATCAGCAGAAATAATAACATTCTTTCTCTTTGTTCAATAAATATTACTTTTGTTTAGCAATCGAAAATGGCTTCAATTACCAAATGCCATGAAGTATGGAGTTCAAAACTGAAAAATGAAACTGGCCTGCTTGCAGTCAGGTACAGGTATATTCTGAAAAGTAGAAAAAAAATCTCTTTTGGTAATAAAAAATTGAAAGTCCTTAGAAACAAAAATCTTTCTAATATTAAGTTAGAAATGTCTTTGAAAATTTTATAGCATTCACAAAATTTGGGTTGCAGTATGTTTTAAGATGGGCTGGAAGTTAGGAAAAATTGTATTTAGGTTTAAAAAAATTCATAGCATACTCTGATATGGCAGCTCTACAAGACATGTAAATTGTCATATTCCTCTAGGGTCTGCTTCTACGTGTAAAACTAAACTTCTTGCAGTGATTTTTTCTATGAATGTATTTTAATTCCCATTACTATTTTTTTTACTTTATCTAAATGATAATGGATTAGCTATTTCTTTTTTTTATGTGTATGATATTGATCATATTTTTTACTCTTTAAATTGCTCTCTTTCAGCAATTTTTTATATTCCAGATGATTCATCACCTATCATGTACCGAATTCCTTCAACTTTTTCAGAAATGACTACTGCTTCTTAGCTATTTCTTGTAATATACTGGCTTTATAACAACATAATTCTTGCTGTTCCTTGATACTCAAATTTAATTGAAGCAATAACCAACACTGGGATATTTGATATTTCTTGAAGATTATTACCTAGAAAAGGCAATAGATAACCTTGGAAGTGTAAAGTTATTAACTTCTCTTGTCTATTAAACATACTAAAAAAATGCTGCATGGAAGGATAATTCTTCAATACACTTATAATCAACAGTAAAGTTTTACAAGAATTCTCAACTATGTTAGATTTGGGGAAATTGCTTTCTGTGCAAATGTTGACTTTCTTAGAGAATTTTCCTGAAACAGACATTTCAGGGAAAATAATTTGAATCACAGCAGGCAGTTAAAAAATTGCATTATCCTTGAGAGTTACACAATAAATGACACTCAGAACCCTATTTTCTCCCACTCTATGTTCTATTATAGAATTTGACTGAAAAAAATTTCAATATACACTCTTTCAAATAAAATGTCTTGGAGGGGTTAATTGAATTAATCTCCCAATATTCTGAGGGAAGATCATCCATATGGAACATCTCCTTTGGATGTCTGCCACAACATTGCACTTTCAGAGGTCTTCACTACAGCATCAAAGGTACATAACATCCCCTGAAAATTCAACAGAATCTGAAATGACAATAGCAAACCCAGATCAGGAGAGAAGCTAAGTAATAAAGAGAACACCTTAAGAGTCTGTAAGTTCAAAATCTAGGCAAAACCAGGTTTACTTGATTAACAATTTTGTTTAAGTACAATATCATTCATCAAGAAAGATTTCCTAGAAATTACAGCCAAAATCTTAAAAAAAAAGATTTTTTTTGCAATTCAGTATTTACTCAGATCCCATATTGTATACTTTTTCAATTCAGGAATTTCTTAATGTTTGGGCTGCTTTAAGAAAGTTTAAGATTTAAGTATTTAAGTAAAGATAGTATATTTATAAAAAAACACATTAGTATAGGAAATTATTTTGAAATATCTTAGCTATAAATAATTTTATCATTTTGTAAACTTTAGGCAAGTAAAAACCTTGCAAACTCTTCTGTCATGATGTAATTTAGAATGCTAATTCCTTGGTCTTTTACTCTTGTTAAAAGTTGAATCAACAGCACATATTTATCCAAGAAATACATGGTACAGTGTTCTGCTGGGCATTTATAACCAGATGGGTTATATTTTCTGCTTAAGCAGACAGAGGACAACAAATCTTCTTGCTTGGGGCATCTATTACACACACAAAGCAGATATAGGTTGATGCAGGTTTGATTGATAGTCCCAATATATCCTTATTGCAAGATCAATCTAGATATCTCAAGATGGAGCAAGACTTTAGCATTAATTGATATGTTGTGTCAGGTTTTAGAGATGTCTGCTTCATTCAAGATGAACTAGACTGTGTTTACATGTTTATTCATTTAGTCTTTCTGGAAAAAATGAATTACAAGGCGAGTAGTGTGTGGATGGAAGAATAAGGAATGCCATTTAATTTTAAGGTTATTTTAGGTGAAAGAATTTTAGATGTAAAGCAATGAGATTTAATTTAATTAAGTTTGTCTGTAAGCCTAAAGAGATTTATGTTTGAATGGCACCTAACACAATACTTCAAAACAAAGCTTTGAAAAGTTTTTAACCCTTGGCAAACTGCTATTTTGTTTAGCATACATCCTATGAAGACATCTATATGTCATGGAAACAAGCTAAGTTGTATGTGTACCAGCCAGGGTAAATATATGCTGTGTACTTGCTTAAGGTTGTGAAGCACCACCTCAGTAACAAGCACGTAGTCCAGGGGTTAGTATTGTGTGTCCGATCCTGTTTAAAGTCTTCATTAATGATCTGGATGATGAGACAGTATGTATCCTTAGCAAGTTTGCGGAAGACATAAAACTGGGATAAGTGGTTGATATATCAGAGGACTGTCACAGCCAGAGGGACCTTGAGAGGCTGAAGAAATGGCTGGCAGGAACCTCAGGAGGTTTAATAAGGAGAAGTGCAAAGTCCTGCATCTTGGGGTGCAGAGAAACAAGTGAAATAATTAATTAAGGGTATAAACTGCTAATGACAAACTGTGTATAACACAAGGATCAGATAAAATTCAGCCAGGATCAGGAAAAAGAAATAAGTCTTTCCTAAACTGAAACCAAAAGTGTGATGTCTCTTGAGAATTTGCTACAGCAGCAGAATGAATGAGGCATGAACAGCATGTAATGTGTAAACCCAGCTACAGGAACAGTATAGGGAAGGTCCAGCTCAGCTTACGTGCTCCTGTCCCTTCAGGCACATGCTGGACGTTTGTCACAGGAAGAAGGTTGCTGTGAAGAAGACGGCAATCCCCAATACCAGGACAGAAGGTAAAGCTGAGTTTTGACTTGGAATTAGTCTGGCTGCAGATGAGCAGCCACAGGTACCTTGTTGTGGCATACATGTTTATGACATAAAGTAATGCACTACAATGGAAACCCCTAGATGCCTCCAATTAAACAGATAATTACCGCTGATCCACAATCCCTATGGACAACAGGGTCATAAAGAGCTATGGTAAGAATATAGAAAATTATCTCTAAGGAGAATATAGAAAATATGAATATATTCCCCGTTAAGTTATTAGTAGGACTTTGTTCAAGACTCTGATAGTGACATAATAGCAAAGGCTTTCAAAGGCTTTCCAGCCAAAGTTCCTTAAATTTGACAATGACTAATTCTTGCAGCTCTGTGGCTCTGACATGCCACCAGGGAGACAGCAAAGCTAACTGTTGGTATTCTGAGTATTGCTTCACCCCAAAAGAGAGCTTTTACTACCCTCATTACTGTTGCCACAGAAGATTCTCTTGGGACACAGAAAATATGCACACATCTTGACTTTTGGATACCAGTAACTTCCCTTTACCCCTTAAATGCTAAGGAAAAGGTTCAGTAGAAGTGTTAGGAAATCCAAAGTGTTACGAAAGCCACAACAGCAGAAACAGTCCAGTTACCTCACAGCAGCTGAGATTTATCCTAGGCCTTATAGAAATTGCTTATCATTATTGCTGATATTTCTGGGGAAAGTGTAGCCACTTGCCCCTAGTTCTGCACATTACAGAATTTACTAGCAATAGATTTCTGAAGGAAAATCCCAGTACTGCAGGGACTGGGCCTGCTGTGATAGAGAAAACTCCCTCAGTGACAGCAACTTTTTAACATATAATATTAAGACATAAGGATACAACAGAAAAAATCAATAAGTAATTAAGTAACATAACTCACTAAAACAGTGAGTAGTCCAAAAGATCTTTTAAAAATATTTAAGCTCAATGAAAAAGGCAGAACTATATCTTGTAAACAAAAAAGCAAATACCACTTCAACAAAGCTAGAGATTTCTGTTAAGCCTAATATTTACATTCACAGGAAATAAGAATTAAAATTAATGAAGGAACAAAAGGACAAAAGGAAATCAAATATCTGGAAGGAAAAAAAAAGAAACAAAACCAACCACACACATACACATGAAAGAGACAACAGAAAAATTGGATAGTAAGTGCATAGAAAGAAAATGTCAAACATAACAGATTAACTGTAACAGAAGCTATGTTGAAAAATGAAAAAAAAAATGAATACATAAACGAGTTATTTAAGTATAATTTCAAATCCAGTAATATACATCTGAAATGTTCTGCCTTTAAAAAAATAAATGTATTTAAAGGTTCATTAAAAATCTGCATTGTTAGAAGCAAGTATTTTGACATATATCTTTTTAAAAGTATTTTCAGTAGATTAAAATTCAAAGAATTATTTTCATATTGAGTAAAACTGGCATAAGTTGAAGTAAAATATTGCAGATCAGGTTCATAAGCATATTCCTTAAAATACAAATTTAATGTTAGAAACTTTTGGAAACAACTATTAAAATATTTTAACCCAAATCAGTTTTTAGCTTTTGAATGAAAACAACTCTCCAAAGAAAGCATCATTCTGAATACCCTCTGAATCCTCAAAGATGATTTTTACCATGGAACTGTCATTAAAACTTATTTGTGTACATGCTATCATTAAAATCCATAATCTTTTTCTCTGGGGACATGAACTGACAATGAATCTATGAGAAACCATTCTCCAAATTCTAAAAATATGTAACAAATGTTTTATGAGTTATTTACAATGATACATCTTTTTGATCCATAAAATGTCATGTATGTGTAAGTACACTTTGTCAATCCTATAAAAAAAAGAAATACATGAGAGTCTACATTATTTTTCTTTTTTTATCAGTGGTAAGTGAGCAGATGAAAAAAGGTGCAGGGAAGATAATAAACCTAGCTGATGCAATCCAAAATAAAAATTCAGTCAGCATATTGAATGTTTTACAGTTGTTATGATTACCTTGTGT
The DNA here is from genome assembly GCA_026283785.1 of Coracopsis vasa. Classification (NCBI taxonomy): domain Eukaryota; kingdom Metazoa; phylum Chordata; class Aves; order Psittaciformes; family Psittacidae; genus Coracopsis; species Coracopsis vasa. Next base: position 5,422 of record JANHGB010038202.1, read on the forward strand.
AGTAAAGTATAAATTCATTTGATGTTACTTGGAGTCTTTGTTACTCAGAGTAGAATTATTGCACTAGCCTTTTATTCACACAGAAATTGCCTAGGAAAATTTCTTCATGTTACATAGGCCTTGGTTTTTCAGTGTGGATTTGTGATGCAATCAGGGTAGTGAAGATTGCACCTTTTTGTTTTTTTCCAATAAAATATACCATGCTATAATGAAAATTGACATCCAATAGTAATATTTGTACACCGTCTAGAAAGACTGATAATACACTGTTACCACATAGAAATGCCTTCTTTAATTTCTGCCAAGTTTGTCTTCCTCTTTAGAGGTTAAAAGGTTGACCCACCCACACTGGCTGCCAGGAAAAGAAGAAAGGCCATGGTTTAGAAGCTGGCATATGGGAGTTCAGACTGGAAGAGTGGAACTGGGGACATTTGACAACACAGCACAGGAGAAACAACTGTGTTGCTCTGGAGGTTTAATGGAAAATGTTTGTGCCAAGTGTTCATTTAATACTGCACAGACTGCAAGAGGGAAGTATCAGAAAGCAGTTAATAATGACCATTCAGTATTCATTTCTCCAAAATTCATTTGCAGAGATGTCCTGTTTACAAGTTTTGCTGTAATGTTTTCTTCCTGACCTAAGGCATAACAATGACTTCACTCAGCTGCAGTAAAATAGAATGCAAGAACAAAGGTATGTTCATAGATGAATAAAACTATTACTCTAGCATGAACAACTATGTGGTAGGGAAGACTTAATATATTTTTCTGACAATTCTGTCTCTCAGTACTGCCCCAACTGTTCTGCCATCTTACGCATTTTCTCATACTTCAATTTCTTGCCCAATTTGTCATCTGCCTTCTTGCTGTAATAGTGTTTCTCAGTTAAAGATGCCAGAGTTCAGGACTACTTATGTGCCTGAAGCTTCCTGTAAAACCCTGTGCTGGATTTGGCTAGGATAGAGTTAATTTTCTTCATAGTAGCTGGTATGAGGCTATGTTTTGGATTTGTGCTAAACGCAGTATTTATAACACAGAGTGTTTCTGTTTCTGATTAGCAGTGCTTACACAGAGCCGAGGCCTTTTTTGCCTCTCACCCACCCCACCAGCGAACAGTCTAGGGGTGCACACGAAGCTGTGGGTAACACAGGCAGGACAGCTGAGCGCAACTGAACCAGGGGATATCCCGAACCAGATGACATCATGCTCAGTAACTGTTACATGTGATACACTGCACTGCTGAAGATAGCTGAATATATGCCTGCTGATGGGAAGTGGTGAATTCCTTGTTTTACTTTGCTTGCATGTGTAGCTTTTCCTTTACCTGTTAAATTGTCTTTACATTAACCCATGAATTTTCTCACTTTTAGCCTTCTGTTTCTCTCCCCCATCCCACTGAGGGGAAGTGAGAGAATGCCTCTGTGAGGCTTAGTTACCAGCTGGGGTTAAACTACAACAATCCGTTTGGGTACATAACATGGGGCTGGAAGGGTCTGAAATAACAACAGGATTGATTGGAATATGCTAAATTGAATTTATAGGTGTTATTGCTCTTTATCTGTTAGTAGGCAGACTTCTTGCTTGCCGTGGGCTTTCTTGCCACACAGTTTATTAGAGTCCAGTGCTTGTTAGTGTCTGCTATTTGCTTATGCTGCTCACTATAGTGCTTCTCATCTTATTTTGCTGTGCCTGAGAACATTCTGATAGCAGCAGCAGCAGCAGCAATGCGCTTGGGCTGGCAGATGGCCAGGGTATCGTTGCTGTTTCTGTGCTGCTTTACTCAATAGGCTGGAACTGTAGTAAGAACTCAAGGCAAGAGAACTGTGATCTGTCATGGATCCACATGGGAGCAGGACACCCTGAAGTGTCTGAGGTCGTAAGTCTGCACCAGAGCAGGTACCTCGTGAAGTGCCTGGGGCCATGGTTATGTTTGTGCCACAGCAAGTATGCTTCTGAAGGGATTGTGGCCCACAGATTAAGTCTACACTGAAGAAGGTACACCTCAAAGCATCAGTGACTGTGGATAAGTCCATGCTGCAGCAGGTATACTTTGAGGCATCAGTGGCTGTGCACAAGGTCATGCTGGAACACCTCAAAGTGTGTGGACATGGATAAGCCCACAACAGAGCAGTTGCTTCCCTGGAGGGACTACAGCTGTGTTGGAGCAGGTTTACTTCTGAAGGGACTGTGGCTGTTGTTAAGGCCACACTAAAACTAATACATCTCAGAAGGCATTACGGCCAATGGAGAAGGCCATGCTGGAACAGCTGCACCTCAAAACAGCTGTGGCTGTGGATAAGTCTATGCCACAGCAGGCACACCCCTGAAGACACTGTGGCTCCTCTTGCAGCAGGTGCAGCTAAGGAACTTACAGCTACCTGAAATGAGGATGGAGAGAGGAGGTGGCTGGTCTCTTTTCCCAAGTTACAAGTCATAGGAAAAGAGATAACAGCCTCAGGCTGTACCAGAGGATGTTTAGATTGTATATTAGGGAAAACTTCCCCGAGAGGGTGATCAGGCAGTGGAACAGGCTGCCCAGGGCAGTGATAGAATCACCGTATTTGGAAGTGTTCAAAAACTGTATAGATGAGGTCCTTAGTGACATGGCTTAGTGGTCACCTTGGCAGTCCTGGGGAATGGTTGGACTTGATGATCTTAAAGGTCTTTTCCAACATAGCTGATTCTATAATTCTATGACTTGAATCCTTGGATAAATCCAAGCCAGAGCAGGGACAAGGAGAGAAGTTCATTACAATGTTAAACCCAATGGTCCAGTACAAAAGGTCCAGGGGTGGAGCTTGTAATGGAAGTACCTTTAACTTGCACTAACCCATAATTTGAGTTGCGTGTTGTAGGAATTAATACAGCAGAAACCACCTGAACCAACAAGAACAACCTTACAAGAAGAAGTGCAAGTGCAGCAATGACCCAACCTGAGCTGGCTTTGATGCCCAGTAACTCCATTCAACACACAATCTCTCCTGTCCTGAAGGACCACCATAACAAACGGAGCTCAAGATCATGGACTAAATGAACTCAATGGATATTCTGTGGACATTTCTGGACATTTTATGGACATTTCACAAGAGTGGTCCATAGACTCAGTATATGATATCTGAGTTTTATATCAAAGGATGGGAAGGCGGGTGGTGCTTAATGAGGATGTGTTGGATAGTGTGGGACCTAAGCATTTTGTAAATGCTGTGAATAAGGTGTGGAGAATTTGCTGGGTTTGGCTTTGTTAGCACACACAGCTTTTGCTTTACCTATTAAACTGTCTTTATCTCAATCCATGTGTTTTCTTACTTTTCCAATCTCTCCCCCATCCTACTGGCAGAAAGATTGTCTCTGTGGGACTTAGTTGCTGGCCAGAGTTAAACCACAACAAACCCTCAGGCACATCACTATTTTTTGTTGCGTAGTGAATAATGTACAATCCATAACAGACTAGCCATAAAAATTCAGTATTAATTTTCACGATCACTAAAACACATGAAGCACATACTTTCACTGGCATCACTTTCTAACTTCTAGTAAAATGAAAGGAAGTCAAATGTCTAAAATCCCACTGGCTTTATTACTGTTGGTTTATGAATTAAACTTGAATTCTAAATATTTTTCAGAGGTTTTAATTTGTTTCTTTGGTTGGGAATTTTTTTTCCTTTTTTTTAATATACTTAATGTTGTACTCTTTGAACTCTCAGAAGAAAGAATTTGGAGTTTCTGAAAGAAACATGATAAACATCATGAAGCCAGAAGATAAAAACATGATGTTTTTCCTATGAAAAATAAAAAGAAATTGTGTTTAAAAATATTGTTATTTCACAGCTCAAAATCCTCCCTACCTAGTGCTAGAATGAAAGTGTATATGCTGTCTTTTTGTCAGCACTTCAGACACTTTCAAAGTTTATTTCATAGACTACTAGAATAATCATCTGTTTGAATTTTTCTTTCAAAAGAAGAAGCTAAGAAACTTATGTCATTTGCAATGCAGTACATCACTTTCAGTCTATAGCTAATACCCTTTTTCAGCAGCATGCTAGTGAAGGATGTCAGACTCTAAGGAAGGGTTCATTTAACTTCATCAATTTTTCAGGGAAAATGTCTGATGTTATATACGCTGCTATCAGTACTAATAGCCAGATAGATAAACACATTTTTAAAAGATTATAATTTCTGTTTCCTGTTTGCAGTGGCTGATTAAGGTGGAATATTTGTGCCTCAGATCTGCATTCTTTTTACTTCAAAATGCTGTCTTGACTTTTTTGAGACTCCAAAGCATTCAGATTTATACAATGAGTATAATGCTTTCTCTTTTTTGCCTTATGTAAAGGCAAAACTCATTAGGGAAAAAGAGGCCACTGAGATATACCAACACCTCTGAATGGCTTTAATGTACTGTGGCTGGGCTCTGTGCTGAGATGCCTTTTAAACATTGACAGCCAAGACCTTTCAGGCTTGCAAGAAGAGTCAAACCATTCAAATCCCCTTTGAAGTTTTTAAGGTTTCTGTTCGAATACATATCTATAAAACCGAATGACTTGGCCATTTAGGCAAAATTAGGTTATTTCGTTTGACACCGCAGATCTCTTTTCCCTGTATTAGTCTCACTTTGGCTGACTGCATGTAATACAATTAACTTTCCAACAGTAGGGCAAACAGTTCTCAGGGTTTTATTTTCACACTTTTACTCCATCTTATTGCACTTTGGCAACTTTAGATCTTCACATTTTGAAGCAAACATTTCCAATATGAATACAGACAGCTTACATACTTCCAGAGTTGTCCATTAATTCCGTGACTGAATGGGCCCAGTGTACCAACAGAGTATTAAGCAGCCAAAAAGTAGTACTTATCATTAAATTTAAATGCGAAACAAAAAATGTCCTAACGCAAGTTATACCATAACAGTGAGCTTGAAGCTTTAGTTGCAGTCAATTCCATTTTTTTGGTGGAGTTAATATTGTGACCAGATAAGAAAGTCTCCCAATGTGTGTATGTTTATAGCTATGTTAATTCTGCAGGAGCCCACACCTGGCTCTGTAGAAACTTTAAAGTGCAAAATAGTTCAGCTTGAAATTTTGGTGCTCAGAGGAGGTTCCTTAAAGGCACATCTCTAGCTCGTGCAGTGGGAAATCCTCACTGTATAAGAACATAAGGAGATGTACTACATGCAGTAATAAAACCCCAGTAATTTCAAACATGAAATTCCACTTTTGATGGGAAAATATTTTCATGAGGGAATCTTTTAAAATTTTTAGCTTAGGGAATGAGGGTTTAGACAATAATTGAAATATGGGCTTATTAATTCAACCTCAATTTTAGATCTTAGACTAGTCACCTACATCTTTGACAGTTGTCTTATCATACTAATTTCATATTCACACTAATATGAAAAAGTCTTACAAGCATGGTATCTCATCTAAGATCTTTTTAATACAGTATTTAATCATGTAAGTTTACACTTGGGCTATCATATATTTTTAAAACTGCATAGTTTTCCTTAATATATTAAGAAATCACATATATTATTAGGGAAATAAAGGTTATAACCAGGTAAAGATGAGTAACAGAAAATAAATTGTACAAAAAGATTGAATTCAGATAATATTATTCAGGTTTCTCTAAGTGTAGAGATACAAATAAACACTCAGAGCTGTAGACTAACTTTCGTCAAAATCAGTAATCCAGTGAAAAAATTCTGCCTTTCAGAAATGCTTCTAGAGATGTCATCCTCAAGCTAAGACTATCTCAAGTGGCTTTCTACACATTATTAATAAAAGCAAGCCCCACTGACCTCTCTACTAGCCTTTCATATTATATTTACTCTCCTCGTTCTTATCTTCAGTCTAAGCTAAAGTTCTTTCCTGATTTCTCCATTGTTTGTAAATGGAGGAAACCTGGTGCTCTTTCATTTCCCAGAACCTCTTCACCTTTTTCCTTTTTCCCTTAATTGTATAGAATAAGTCCACTTCCCAGTGTAGTTCATCCTGCTTTTACTTATGCTTTCCCCAGGCTTTTAGGAAGCACTTCCCACCTCTTTATTACAGAAATGATCAAGGGCTTTATTTATGTCTTCTTCACCATCACAGTCCTCAGGTGTTCCTGGCTTCCAGGATGGGCTCCTATAGGGCCGTTAAATGTTTCCTGCATGCTTTCTGTGGAGATATTTAACATCTGAGACCTCAAACATGTATGCTTGGTTTAGCATGATGCTACTGCTTTCACCAGCAGGGTAACTAGACATATCACAGACATATAAGACTTTTTATTTAATGTGAGGCAGGACTGGATTATGCAGGTGCACCTTTAACTGGCAGTTTTATATCTGAAAGGTCAGCCTAGTAATACATGTGTTTTCATAGAGTCTCTTCAAACCTTTCCTTAAAGAACTGTTCCAAATATATCCTCAAATTCTAACATCTTGTAGCTAATGTTAAAAACAGTTCAGAAGAGTATAGGTGTATTTTCACAGGGTTTTTTTCTCCTCCTACTTTAAATTTGCTCCATGGTGACCCATATGGGGCACATTGACGCTCCATCCTGATCATACATAGTTTATTATAGCAT
>JANHGB010038207.1:0-26725 GCA_026283785.1 Coracopsis vasa
CTTCCCTTTATCACTGAACAAACTCAAAAGCCACTTTGTGTTATCCTTTCTATCTGCATCATGAGACAAATACTTGGCAAAGGCTCTTTTTTTAGAAACGTCTCATACTACATACTGAATGTATACATCTTCCTCTCACGGACACATGCTCCATCTTGCATTAATCTGAATTTGTGCATTTATACTCATTTCCAGCAGCTGACCCGGTGGTAGATTTCTTTTTACCAAGCCGTGTTATTCTCACATTCAGAACTTATCATCTGCCTACAGAATTTTGCTCTCAGTTCCCAGATAGTCCATCTGGAGCCCCAGGTACTCATCAGCAGGCAAAGAGCTTAAATATTCATTCTTGGATAAACTGGATAATGCAGATGTTTCTTCTTTAATAAATATTGTTACTACTGTTGCAAACTATGAGCCAAATACAGAAGATTTTACTTTCTTTTAAGTTCTTATTTTGGAAGATGATAGAGGTAGAGAGTTAATACTTCTGAAGTTGAGAGTACATAGCTTTTTATTAAGATAGTTGGGGACATAATACAGGTTTATGCAGATATGTATTACAAATTACTTTATCTTTTATTTATTATTTATTTATTTATTTATTTTTATGTGTGACAAACTTTTATTGTATTGGATTTGATTTTGCTTCATTTAAAACATCTCTGTGTAACCTGTATAAAAACACTGACTATACTAAATCCAAAACTCCTTATCTCTTATTCCTTATTTAGAAATACTGTGTATGGCAACCAACAGATTCAAAAAAAATATAGTACCTTATAACAAGCTACAGATGAGAGGTTATTATTTTTTTCTGAAGGGAAAAAGAAGCACTAAAAAGAAAAATAGATTCATGGTCAAAAAGAATATTTTTTTTATCCTCAACTCTTATAACAATGAAATAATGAACCTGAAGCCTTTTTTTAACAAGTGGGAAGGACAAAAAAATAATAAATACAGTGGCTACAGAACTTTCTCATAGGACTCATCATAATGGCATAATGGTTATCAGCTGAAAATGTCAGATGGGATCTTTAAATGGCAATTGGTTCATGAAAACAGATGTCAGCAAAGAACTAACAGATCAGTCCTTAAACGTTACTAGGCTGACCTTATTAATGGCCTTAAACTGCCGTGATTTCATAGTCAGTGCTCCAATGTAGTGATACCTAATATAAAAATGCTCTGCAGAAATAAGGTTGCAGTAGCTCACACTAATATGAAAAAGTACTGAGCAAGAGAAAAAGCACAAAGATACTTCATGCATGGAGCATTTTAGTAAGTAAATTTAGGAATCATGATGGGATTTATTGCTCTTTTAGGTTCATCTTGAATAAGTAATGATGTAGCTTCATGTTACTGCATCATGTAACAGGAGGCTACTCATGCAGAGTCTGCAGCCAAGAATTATACTACAATGGACATCAGTACAGATATGGTCAAACTTTTGCTGGATAAACTAGATCATATGTATCTGCAGTATGTTGTCAAAGATGCTAAACCATTCCCAGTGTTGACCCTCATAGTCAGTACGCAGTTCCAGTTCCAAAGTTAGTACCTGTGGATCCAGCTAGAGGCTGACACCACACACTGTAGGCACATGCTAGTCTAAGACACATTTTGCAAACAAATTTTCTGCTGGGGGTAGATTTCAACTGTAAGAGTCAAGTTAGCTGTTGCAAACTTAAGCTGTTTTTAAAACTCCTGTCTTCAAACATCCTTTTTACATGATTTCCTTAACGTTTACAATATTTCACATCAATTTTATATTTACAGTTTTAAAGTTTTGATTAAAAGCTATGAGGAATATGAAAGTGGAGTAGTTCTCCAAGTCAGAACATTTTTTCTAGGATATCTGAATATTAATTTATTTTGGCTAATACTGGCTGCTAAATCAGAAAACAGATATGGGCAGACACTAAAGGGAAGTACCTAGATTCTACTGTCAGCTTGCCAAGCATATATTGCTCACATGTTTATTCATAATAAAAATAAATAAGCAATATCCCAAATAGGAACACAAAAAATATTTTACAACACTCTAATTCTAATACCAGAAAAATAATTATTGTAGTATTTGAGTTTATTCCATGAGTTTGGGTTTCAAGGCCAGATTAAAGATACGATAAAGAAGCAACATTTGGAAGTTTTCCACTAGTTCCTAGTTTGGTCACATAATGTAAGACAGATTTCCAAGTCTTCCATGCACATTGCAAGAACATTTTTAATCACCATTGCTTCTGCTTCAAATATCCAAAAAGATTGTGTGCAGCTGAGATATTATTGGTGTGTCCAGAGCTTCCATTCTTTTAGCTGACTAGATCAAATGGCTTAATAAAAGGCTAGATTCTTCCAGTTGACCTTGCCACTCTCATAAAGTTTCTGTCATTTTGTCCTTCCAGAAAATCAGTAAGACTCAGGCAAGGATTAGTACTAGATATATTAAAAAAATATTCATTTTTTAAACAAAATCAACACTGTGAAGAAAGTGAATGATCACAACTATAATAAATCATATGCTTCTACAGTTATGTGCAATAGAAAATCCCCAAGGTATTTCAGAAACAACAATGAAATAATCTGCAAGGAGTCCAGCATCACAGAGGATTAGGGAGTTATATCTCTCTCTTTGTATAAAAGATCAGTTAGATCTTATCAGGAAAAAAATATAAAATTTACTCAAAATATTCTGGCACCTATTGATAATGCAGTACTACGACTTAATATTAAAGGGGCATTTGTACTGTTATTATGGGAAGAATAAGACAGTGTAGGTGCCTGATAGAAAACAGAAAGGGAAATATTTGCCAGACCCATATTTTGACATACAGGCATTGTTTCTTCTGCCAGAGATCTCAGACCATGTTTCATCCTCATGCACACGTTCCTTGGTCTGTGTGAATCATTGGATGGAAGTGCTATCGGATGTGAACATGATCTTTCGTTCTCAGAGCTCTTAGGTAATATACAAAGGACTAAGAAAACTCTTTGCTACAAGTTCAGAAAAACAGCTGTCATTTTCTTTTGCTATCTAAGCAAGTGACAATTTCCATGTATATTAAGAAAGAAAGAATTGTCTTATGTCAAAGGTGCAAGTAGTTTTGCTTAAATGTTTATAGTGTCTCAAGACTTAGTAATATATTTCTGTGTTTTCTGCACACTTGTAAGTGAAATACAAAAGAGATTTTAAGCACTGTTTTGAAAATTCTCATGTGCCTGTCTATTCTACTATCACTGTTAGGAAACAAAGTAAAGGGTGACACTACTCTAACTTGATCATCTTCTGTTCTTTATTCCTTGACGCATTTTGCTGGAGTATAATAATGTTTTCAAAAGCAAACTTTTTTATTTTCACGTACATTTGAAAATAAATATTAATGAAAATTAAGGGTGAACACAAATTGCACAGAGCTCATCCATTTCTAAATCAAAATTTACTGACAGTGCTACTGAAATAGATAAGATCATCCTTTTTAACTAGGGTTAATTTGGCAGGAAAAAATGATAATGAAACAGTTAAACACCAAATGAAAGGGTCAGCTGCTTGGAAGATTAAACACCAGCTGATTTTTATTTTTCTCCTGAGCCTCCACAACAGAAATTTACATCAATGCTTTAGAATTAGGTGTCTTTAAAACTCTGGGCCAAATTCAACTCACATGTAACTCCATTGACTTAGTGAGGCTGTATCAGGAATAAATTTGGCACAAAGATTTATTTAATATGACCTGAACAGCCAACTACAAATAATAGAGTGCCACTTAGTGGCAAGGAGAAAAGTTTTCAATGTAGAATCATAGAATCATAGAATAGTTAGAGTTGGAAAGGACCTTAAGATCATCTAGTTCTAACCCTCCTGCCATGGGCAGGAACACCTCACACTAAACCATATCAGCCAACGCTCTGTCCAACCTGGCCTTGAACACTGCCAGTGATGGAGCATTCACAAATTCCCCGGGCAACTCATTCCAGTGCCTCACCACCCTCACAGTAAAGAACTTCTTCCTTATATCAAACCTAAACTTTCTCTGTTTAAATTTTAACCCATTACCCCTTGTCCTATCACTAAAGTCCTTAATGAAGAGACCCTCACCAGCATCCCTATAGACCCCATTCAGATATTGAAAGGCTGCTATGAGGTGTCCACGCAGCCTTCTATTCTCCAGCCTGAACAGCCCCAACTTTCTCAGCCTGTCTTCATATGGGAGGTGCTCCAGTCTCCTGATCATCCTCGTGGCCTTCCTCTGGACTTGTTCCAACAGTTCCATGTCCTTTTTATGTCGAGGACACCAGAACTGCACACAAAACTCCAAGTGAGGTCTCACGAGAGCAGAGTAGAGGGGCAGGATCACATCCTCCGACCTGCTCGTCATGCTCCTTTTGATGCAGCACAGGTATGGTTGGCTTTCTGGGCTGCGAGAGCACACTGAAGCCAGGTCATGTTCAGTTTCTCAATGAGCAGCACCCCCAAGTCCTTCCCTGCAGGGCTGCTCTGAATCTCTTCTCTGCCCAACCTGTAGTTCTGCCTGGGATTGCTCCGACCCAGGTGTAGGACCTTGCACTTGGCATGGTTAAACTTCATAAGGTTGGCATCAGCCCACCTCACAAGCGTGTCCAGGTCCCTCTGGATGGCATTCCTTCCCTCCAGCGTATCAATCAAACCACACAGCTTGGTGTCATCAGCAAACTTTCTGTGGGCGCACTCAATCCCACTGTCAAATATATGTGAGATATAAAGACATTCAGGCATACAGATGATTTTTCTGGTGCTGTTTGTATTTGAAATTTTGATACAATCTTATCTGATAGCTTCCAGTTACATTAAGCTTATTATTGCCACAATATTATATGCATCTTTTCATATAAAAATACAAAAATGTCTCCAAAGAGGGAATGAAAGTGAACCCTTGTAATTAATGTAGCATTAAGAACACTCCCTTCACATTATGTCTTCAAATTATAGCCATTTTCTAAAAAGGTTAGAATGCCTGTAAAAAGCATAAATATCTTACAGCTATTTGTATTTCTTATTGTTGTGTAATGTATGTGTCACCTTCTTGAAAAATCATCCTTCAAAAAGATCTACAGTATTTCTTTTATTCAAGAACCTATAGAATTACAGTTATGGGGAGAAACACCTATACTTAATAGCATTTGAAATGGTGATATGTAACTCATTATCCAGTGTAATAATGTTCTATTTCCAAGAGAGAATGAGGTAAAGACAAGATGGTATTTCAATAGAAATAATAAAAACTAAGTCCAAATGATCCACAATAGATCATGTGGTCCGTTAACCAGTTGCAAAGAGGATGATCTTTATATTTCTACAAGAAGAACTGCTGCAAAAGACTGTGCATTTTGACAATATATCTAATGCCAAAGATGAAATGTACCTACACCAATAATGAAAATAAACCCCCTATGTGTACAATGGGAGAAAAACTGGGTTTTGTCTTCAGAATATGACAAAGAGTATGATTTTTTGTGACTAATACTTACTTGGTTGTTTATAAGCACTTTTAAATCCACTAAGGCTCATTATCTCTGATTAGGTTAAACAGTCCTTTGGCAATCATTTAGCTGACATTCATGATTTAATCCTTTCTTTTATACTACCACTGAAACTTGTTATACGAGGACTTCAGTAATAATTCTGCAATTATATTATTGACAAGATTTGTACTTTGAATGGGTACACAATTTATATATACATCTTTGAACATTTAAAGTGAAAAGACAAGTTACCATTGCCTATTAGAAGTGGATAATACATTAATATTATCCTGTAAAGACAGTTTTGTAGTATTAAGGAAGATTGTATCTAGTAACTTTCATATTCATATATATCCAGTACTGCTAAATCCAAGCATATTATGGAACACATAGTGCTGAATTGCTCAACCTGAACAACAAAAATTCCCTGTCACCTACAGCAAAGCTTGTGTTTCTGTTTACATAATGAGTGAAAATAATGGTTTAAAAATACTGAGCTGCAGTTAGCAATAATCAATAAATTGTAAACTATAATTTTAACTAAAATAATTTTTGACATTTTCTTGACCTGATTAATCTATAAAGTATTTAGGGAATTCATTATAGTATTATAACACTATCATGTTAGATTAAATCAAAGATGATTCACTAGTAAAACACATTAGGACACAACTACTTTAATATTTTACTTCAAACCAGGAATAGACTTTTGAAGCATGCATCCTGATTGTCCCCAATTTACCAAAAATCAGATAACTATAGAATTATTAATATTTGGAGGTCTTCTAGTCCAATGCCCTGCTTGGAGCAGGTCCATTTAGATCAGGTTGGTAGTAGTTTTGTCAAGCTAAGCTTTAAAACTCTCAAAAAAATGGAGATCTCACAATCTTTTTGGGAAACCTGACCTAGTGATTGGCCACCTTCATGGTCAGAAAAAGTTTCTGGGTTTATTGAGTTGGAATTTCCAGCTTTCTAACTCCTGACTGTTGTCTTTTGTTCCAACACTGTGTGAAAGAGACTGGTTCTGTGTGTTCTATAGCCTTGAGCAATTTTCCAGTGTCAACAGGTTTTCTGACTTAGCATTATGATACAAGGCATACTGATTGATTTGAATTGATTTCTAATTATTCAACTATATACAATACATCCATAACACCTTAAGACAAGTGTGTTTCAATTTAAAGAAAGCCTATTCTAAATGATTTCCAAGAAGAAGTACTATGAAAACAAAATAAATAAGTTTTAAAAGTCTGCATTGGTCTGACTGAAATTATGTACATCTGTGCCATTTGAAACATATTATCTCTTAGGGTTAGGCATGGGGAACTGTGGGCTGTGATATGGAGAAAAGATTTCCTTCTATTGGTGTTAAGTATATGTGTGTTTTAGAGCAATCTTAATCTCAGCATATCCCAGTGTTTCTTTCAAGTGAATAGGAAGTAATACCATATGAAAACTGTTCAAAGTAGTTAGACATATATATGCAGGATTAGTAGTTAAAATGTTGCCTTGGATCTTGAGTTCATGTAAATCAGACTTTCAAACTCTACCTCCAACTAAACTGAACCATTTCCAAATTTTAATCATTTTCAACCTTACAGATTATACAGTTCTAAGCACTTAAATTTTGTCCTTTATATCTCCCGAACACACTGTAAAATTCTGAAAAATGTTGCAGAATAATATCCATTATTTAGTTCCTTAATTGAGACCTTCAAATGACACTGTTTCCAACTCAGAAAAGATTCTGAGGCTTAAGAACACCTCAGAAAACTCTGATACCATAAACTAATAAGTTTTTTTACAGCAGTACCCTCAAAATGCAGGCTACAATTAGAAGTAGAGACAACACTATTTTTAAAGTCTTGCCCTGGTGCCTAAATATATAATCACTCTTTCAAATCTTGATAGTGAATATGTAGTACTGATAAACAGAGATGTTGTACTACACCTTAGTCAGAAAACCTGACTCATGCATGCTCTTTAATTTGAAGGGTCTCTCTGTCTGGAGACACTGGTAAATTACATAGAAAAAAGTAAGACTTTTTGTTCTCCTTTCAGTAAACAGAACATGTAATTTTAGCAGCATAATTATAGAGAAGATAAACAGGTGTCATGGTACCAGGCCAGGTCATCTGAAATATCTTTAAATACTAACCAAAGCAAAGTAAAAAAAAGATCAAGGCTTAGCTTTCAAGTTACAATTATAAACACAAAATGAGTTCTTCTTAATTTTGTAGATTCCAGGTCTGCATACAGCATTAGCCATTTTCCAGTACATTTCCATTAGTAATGTCTTTGCTGATTAGTTTTTTTCTAAATTAGCATGTTTATCCATTAGCATATCAATATTGCTGCCAACCATCCTCTTAATTTTTAGTTTTCTTGTTGCAACAAAAAAATTGCCAATAAAAGCAAGCTTTACTTGAAGCCTTAATTAAGCCTAGCACAATTCTTTTTTCTTTCTTTCTTAAGCGCTTTTAATAATACTGTGTAATATTTAGTCAGATTATAGATTTGCTTTGCTCAATAACATCACTCACTTGAATAATCAAAAACTTCATATTTTGGTTTGGCATCAATACATGGTATTTTGCATAGTTTGGAGATATTCTAATGAAAGCCTTCCTTAAAAATCAGAAAGTCAATGTCATCGCAGTCAAAATAGTTTTACATCATTTCTGAAGACCATCTTAAGAGGCAGTAACAGTTAAAGAAGAAGCTGTTACACATAAACACAGCAAGACTATTTCTGGTCTCCTTTACATTGACTCACTATACTTATCCTACATTAACCTGCAGAGATGTTTTTCATCAGCATCTTGCACATGAGAGAAGGGCCAAAAGATTCTTTTTGTTCATAGGCCTCTATTTTGTATCATACATTATTCTTTTCCTTGCTTTGATATGTTCAATTATATTAATTTAAAGTCAGTCACAGAAGAATAGCTAACTATGTTTAACAGAAGTGTACAGAGAGCTGACTTGAACATACCGCAATGCCAGCTTCTACTGTCAACACTGCTATTCAGGACAGATACTCTTGTCTGACATAATTAAATCTTGATGGTAATTATTTCTGCTGATTCCTGGTAGACTGCTGTTAAAGATATGCTTATCCACTTTCAAACACACTATCTTATTAAACTAAATGCATGCCAGTAATTTAAAAGCTGCATTTTTTAAATTTGGGGTTTTCAAAAAGCCTTTTAAAAATGAGATGATAAAGCTTTCCCTAGAAGGATCCCCTGTGTTTCAAAACAAGGAGAACTCAGACAGTGCCTGAATCACCTGACAAGAAAGACAGAAGACATGTTTGTGTGTGCACAGTAAAGGCTGTTGAGAAGTTTTTGGCTTATAACTGAGTAGGTCAACTTATATTAAAGTTATATGCAAATGTTGATTCTTGCTGTTCATTGTCATCTTCAAATAAGAAGTTCCTCTGAGCCATCTTATTAATATACTTCATACAAAATAGGTATTTCCTATTTTACTTTGCAGTTTGACAGTGGGGCTGAGGAGACTTCAGATAATAGTCATGCTGAATCATTAATATCTCTTTTTAACTCACAAGGCTAGAAAACATGACAAAAAAGTAAGAAGTAAAGTTCAGAACAAACATAGAAGCCAAGTATATTCTGAGTTATTTCTGTGACTCCTAAATTGGATGAGAAAAATAAGATCAGATCTGCCTCAAATGTCTGAATATTAATATTAAAGATTACCTTTAAACTTTCCCAGTATTCATATCTAAGAACATAAAATATTTTCACAATACAAGCACATTTACCATGAGTAAATGTTTAAACAAAAGAACTAGGAATCTTAATGAAGCACCCTCAGGAAAATGTTTAAACTTTGCCCTTAAGTTTACTTTGTTCACTAATAGGCTATTTCTAGTACTGAGTAGGAAGAATAGGTTCAATGTGTTAATAAGAAAAAAGTAATACTATTTAATTAATTCTGGCTGAACACACATGGTTTAATATACTTGGCAATATCATTCTATCACATGATATGATAATTTAATGGAACTTTTTTATTTAAATTGCTGGCAAGTTTATGAAATTATAAAGCAAATAGGCCATGCACTTGGGTGTAATTGACTGTATAAATGTGTTTTATACTATACTGTTGGCAAATTAGCCAATCCCTGTCACAGAATCAATTACTATCTAGCTGTATTCTGCAAACACAATAGCAGAAATACAGCATTTATAGAAAAAAACACCACAATTGTTAATCTTACATTGTGCATCTTAAAGTCAGGCAATAAACATTCATACGCTGTATAATCATCTTACAATAATGCTGCTCCCAAATGAGTGCACATTCCTTGTTGTTGAAGGAATTCCTTAACTGGAGGTGGTGGGTTTGTTTTTGTTTGTCTTTTCTTTTTCAGATCAATGAAGTGAGTAATACATGTCAGTGACTCAAAAGATATAAGGCTTGACTGCATGACTGAAATTTCCAAAGAGACTTTAAGAGACTTGCATGCTCAGTTTCTTTTCATATGGCATCCACTTTAACCCCCACCTAATAACAACTTTGATAATCTGGGTACTGTAGCTAAAATTACATGTATTCTTCATGCTTTTAATGCATGCTGTTTTTAAAGAGATCAGTAGGGGATTCTGAATGAACTGGACATTTAAAATTTTCCTTTCTAGTTCTCATAATAATACAATTGAAGTTTTTTGGTTTTCTTGGGGTTTTTTTATGTATGTCTCCCTACAAGTAGGCTGTATGTAAATTATAAGCAGCTTTTAACAATACTTCTTGATGACATAAAAGTAGAAATGAAGATGAACCCTCTACGTTAAGGAACTCAAAATCTGCTGTTCTTGAAGACTATCTCAAAGGCAGAGTGATTCTGAGCAAGTAAGCGTCCAG
This sequence comes from Coracopsis vasa, assembly GCA_026283785.1. Taxonomy (NCBI): domain Eukaryota; kingdom Metazoa; phylum Chordata; class Aves; order Psittaciformes; family Psittacidae; genus Coracopsis; species Coracopsis vasa. Next base: position 10,393 of record JANHGB010038207.1, read on the forward strand.
AAATCTGGACTGCTGTGTCATCACCATTTCTCCTTGTTTCTACATCCCAGCAATGCAAGAACTGGAATCATATAGTATACACTATATGAACTGAGCAGCTACTGAGCAGCTACAAACAGTTTCACAAGGCAGATGTAACGGTACTTCTGTTCACTGGAAAGAAACTGAATGCAAACTGGTAGGCAGATGGTATAGTTTTACTTATGAATGTTTCCATGTACCCATATGTGGGTTTTTATACTATGATCTGAACTGTAGCTACAAAGTGAAGGATGTTCACTGTCATCCAGGTGCACAGAACTGTAGTTCATGTAAACATCCTTGAACTAGCTTATGTATCAAAACAATTCAGGTATTATAGCAGACTGCAAAAGCCCACCAGAACACTGACAGGTTCTTGGCAGCTGAAGCCCACACTGCTGTGACTTCAAGACTACAGAGACCCAAGCTACATGATTTAAAGCTTTCTCAGGGATGCCTGCTCATACCTGTGAACAGATGCATTGTAGATAGCCCCAGCACTCTTAATGACATGCAGAAAGCAAGTTGTTTAGAGCTTTGAAAGGCTCTGCAATTCTTTAATGTATCTTTACAGCACTTATGTGGGAAAATACCACCATCCAGCTGAGAGTCATCAGAAATATTCTGTTGTTCTACAGCTCCAAACTCAGCACTCTCAGTCTCAGCTCCATTATTTACCTAGACATTATTCTTTCCATGGAACTAAATTACTGATACAAATTTGAAAACAAATCTGCCAGAAGGGGAGATATCAACCATGTGCTTCTGTCTTCAAATCAGCCCCACTGAGGACACTTGTGAATATATTGTATATATTTCTTATGAAAACGAACCATGATCCAGCTAGTAGTCTTCTCAGAATTTCCTTCAATTTGTATAATTTGTAAGCAAGACACTCATCTACAAATGTCCACTCCTGCATTCCTCATTCTAAAGATTTAGATCAAAAACTTCCCTCACTTCAAGTTCTTTTGCATGTGATGATCCCATTCAAACTACGCTGGGTTTTAAGTTTCAGGCTCTTATTTGAATTCAGAGCTGAAGTTTGGACACAGTGTTTTGTTCCAGACCTTACAGGCCACTAAATGTAAAGTTACAAGTCTGAGGCAAAATTCTGTCCAGAGCTTCTCAAACAACATCTATGAAAAAGTAGGGTATGCTTTACTGAAAAAAAAATTTAGAAAAAAAGGATGGGGTAAGTGAATCAGAAAGAGTGGGGAAAAAATTGGCAGGTTTCTGCCAAAATCAAAATTTAACAGGACAGAATTTCTTCTCAGTCTTGCTCTGCTTCCTGACTCTCTTTAGTTCCCTCTGATTCCTCCTGGCAAAAATTTATCATCTCTATTTTAGTCAACTTTAGTCCACTTGTTGATGAGGTGATTTTGAACTCTCATGCCTGAAAATATAACTCTAACTCTATGTAAAAGAAGAATAATATCTAGTTTGGGGACCAGAAGCCATTAGTCATACTAAATGTACAACTGAAGTTTTAGAAAGATTTGCCACACAATTACTGAAATGTAGACCTTTAGCTTGTGATTTATTCTATACTAGGAATCTCGGGTATAATGACAGCATCCTGGACTGTAAATTTTAAATTACAGCATGGTTGGGACATCTTACAGAATAACGAAACAGGGTTAAAAAACATACTGTTATAGTATTGTCAGGAAATATTAATGAGTGAGATCAGGGCACAATAGATGCATGCAAATGTATTACCTATATTTCAGGTATTTCTTCTTGGACACAGAAATGATGTTTGGTTTAAGGAATGGGTGTATTAAAAAAATCTTACTTTCCAATGCCACAGAGCAGGTTGAACCAGTTTAAACACGCACACGTTCCCTGTGAGAAAAAAAAAAAACAAACCAAACCAAAAAAACAACAACCCCAAACTCCCCCACAAAAATAAGCCCCAGAGATGTCACTGTTTCAGTATAGAAAACAGTGAAGAAACTAATGTAAGGACTCAATAGCAATTACAGAACTTGGACAACAAATGTTTCAAAGAAAATAAATGAAATGCAAAGAGAAGATCAGCAACCTCTTCAGAACATGTGTGAGCTGTTTTATAATGACATATAATGCTGCCTCATTAGCCAAATGCTAGCCAGTATCTGGGGTTGTGTACGCTTGTGTCCTCTAGCAGGAGAAATTGGTAAGTCAGGTGTATTCATTAGAGCAGTCTTGCTTGTTTCTAAAATCATAGTAATAGAATCCCATTTCACTTAGTGGAGTGGTAAAAAAATCCACAATAGAACTTATTCTTGTGCACCACATGGAAGGGAAGTCTGCTTCTCCAGCAACTTCTCTGTGTTCAAGTAGCTCTCTGCGCTTCATTCCAAGGCTGTTCAGAGAATTCAGAGATGGAAAGATTGAGGCACATACAGCCACTCTCTGTAACGCTTTATTTAGCAGGTTGTACAGCCTAATTTGAAAAGCAACGAGACTATTATTTCTATCATTTATCAACTACATTACCCCAAACACAGTCCTAAGCAAGGGCTTTGGTCATGATCACTTACATAGCTGCTTGTCTATAGCTGCTTTACTCTTGAAAAGGACAAAAATCATGGTACAACATATGACGATAATCCAGAAGAAAGATTGCAAGATTTATTCATGCAGTGAATTAGGATTTTACACTTCATAAAATATTTTCATAACTCTTGGTTTCATGTAGATGATGATGGTCTTCTATGAAAAGGTGACCCACTTAATGGATGAGGGAAAGGCTGTAGATGTTGCCTACATACACTTTAGTAAAGCCTTTGACACCATTTCTCGTAGCATTTTCCTGGAGTAACCAGCTGCTCATGGCTTGGATGGTGTACACTTCACTGGGTAAATAACTGGTTGAATGGCTGAGCCCAATGAATGGTGATGAATGGAGTTAAACCCATTTGGCAGCTGGTCACAAGTGGTGTTCCCCAGGGCTCAGTAGTGGGAACAGTTCTGGTTAATATCTTTATTGAAGATATGGATGAGGAAATCGCGTGCACCCTCAGAAAGTTTGCAGGTGACACCAAGTTTGGTGGGAGTGTTGATCTGCTTGAGAGCAAGAAGGTCCTACAGAGGGATCTGGACAGGCTGGACAGGCCAATTGTGTGAGGTTCAACAAGGCAAAGTGCTGGGTCCTGCACTTGGGTCACAACAACCCCATGCAAAGCTAAAGGCCTGGGGAAGACTGCATGGAAAGCTGACTGGTGGGAAAGGACCTGGGGGTATTGGTCAACAGCTGGCTGAATATGAGCCAGCTTGTGCTCAGGTGGCCAAGAATCCTGGTGTGTATCAGAAATAGTGTGGCCCATAGGACTATGGAATTGATCAATTGATCAATTGATCCTGTACTAGGCACTGATCAGGCTTCACCTCAAATACTATGTTTGGTTTTGGACACATCACTACAAGAAAAATATTGAGGTACTGGACTGTGTCCAAAAAAGAGCAACAAAGCTTGCATAGGGTCTACAGAAACAAGCCCTATGATGAGCGGCTGATGCCTGGAGAGAAGAAGTCTCAGGCAAGATCCTATTGCTCTCTACAACTACCTGAAAGAAGGTTGTAGCAGGGTAAGAGCTGGTCTCTTCTCCAAAGTAACAAGTGATAAAACAAGAGGAAACAGCCTCAAGCTGCACCAGGGGAGATTTAGATTGGATGTTAGGAAAAATTTCTTAACTGAAAGGGCTGTCAAGCATTGGAACTCGCTGCTCAGGGAAGTGGTAGTGTCACCATCCCTGAAGGCATTCAAAAGATGTGTAGATGTGACACTTAGGGACGTGGTTTAGTGGTGGACTTGGTAGTGCTAGGTTAATGGTTGGACTTGATGATCTTAAAGGTCTTTTCCAACCTAAACTGTTCCATGATTCTGTAAATAATTTTCAGGAAGAATGTGGTGAAAATTTAAAAAACTAAGGGAATGTAGGTAATTTTATGGTGCATTTTCATAATACTGTGCATATTCAAAAGATTTCTACCAAGACTGAAATGTTTTTTTCATAGAGATATAAAGAGTTGTCTTCCTTTCAAGTTGGAAAAGGGAAAGAACATAACACAATGTGATCATGCTATACATGTGAATATTCAAGTTCAAATAGTTCATGCCATGTTTATGTTTCAATGATAAAGCAACCATCTATGAAATTCAGCTTTACTTTTTCTTGTCTTTGAATGAACGGGAGAGTTATAAATAAAATGTTGTTCAAGGAGGTGTATAAATAAATTGGTATAATTAGGTGTCATAATTAAGGTGCCCATTGCTGTTCCAGACACATTTACATAATTGTCAGTGCTAAAATGAAAATAATTGTTTGTCAGAATTGCTTCTGTTAAAGCTGATAGTTCCTTACTTTATACAGTTTACTCTAAGTATTTGTTTAGAAAATATTCTAAACTCTTAGCATAAAATGACTACGCACAAACCAAAATCTTCACAAGTGGACCAGGGAACAAAATTTACCGCCTTGGAATTCAGATAAAATATCTTGTCTGGTATCTTGTAACACATCTTTTGCATAGTGGCCATGCTCTGTATGCTTTTATTGTCCTGTATAAGATTTTTTATATGATATACAAGTAACTGCTTTGCAAATCATAAAGGCTTAAAAGCTTCTTGTTTTATAAGAAATTACAATTAAAGAAAAAGCCCTTTGGACTTGTTTTTTATTTTGTTCTTATTTTCTCACAATTTTTTTTAAGAGTTAAATTGTGATATTCACGAACACGAGAGCACACTTATGCAAGTATCAAGCAGAGAACTGAGTCCTGTGTCAGTTCATGTAATGCAGCTTTTAGACTACTGCCTTGGAGAAGCAACTCAGATTTAGACTTAACTAGTATATGACAATGAGTATTGTGAATACTTGTAGTTCTGTTTTATTGAATAAAAGACCAACTAGATATGTTGAGTATAAATGTTTTTATCTAAAGAAGGAATGTCTTAGCAAAACTATTTTATTTATAGCAAAATCATTTTGTATTAGTATAAAACAATATTCAAGTACAGCTGCAGTAATTTAAGATATTGGCACATGTGTTTAGGAAGAACAGATTTTATAAACCCTCTATGATCCTTTAAAAACAATGGAAGAAATTATTCATATACTTGCTATGACTTATTCTCCTTAATGCTCCTCCTTTTCCCTATTCTTACCTCTCAAAATTTCTCTTTTTCTCAAATTAGAAAACAAAATTCACCAGGAAATGTAATGTCCAGAAGTAATGTCATATTGTGTATTTAAACAGGCAGTGCTCCTGGCTTTGAGCTCCTGATATTAACCATGGATCCAAAGCCACAGTCAAATTACAACAAAAAATAGTCCTATAGCAGATGTAGTTTTATCATGAGAGAAGGGACAGATAAGGTACAGAGTGCTCTTTTCACTTCACTATTAATATTATCTTCACTTTATACGATAAAAGAAACTCTCTATCAGAGTTAAATCCACACCTCTACGTGTAACTGAAGATTTATTTTTAATTAGGCAGCAGATGAACAATGTAAGAAATGAAAGAATGAGATTGGAAGATATACACATACTTTATATATTTTTATCTATATATGCACGCATTAATTACTTCTATATATGTACACGTATATATGTATATATTAAAGAAATTGAGGTATACGTCTTCTTTTGAACAGTTTGCTCCTAAGAACACTGTTCTGTGTCTTCCAGAATGCAAGAACAAGTTTGCCATGGAGAGTAACAGAAGAGAAGTTCAGCATGGTCTTCATTTGTTGCATTGTAATAATGAAAAAGAGCTATACTGGAGAAATATGCATCCATTCTTTTAATTTTCTTTCTGTAAAAATATCATTACATTTTCATTACTGAGAATGAAGAATAAACAATCAAAAACCTTTGATTAAGTTTGTCAAACTCTTTTTCTTACATAACTCCAACAGTAATTAATCTTTAAAAATGTAAACTACTTATTTGCCTAGGAAAAAATCTAAATACATACACTTGACCAAGCAGCTCGGTGATATTATTTTTCGATTAAACAATATAATTTCAACATCTGAACATAATATTTACATTCTGTCCATATTTTACACCTGATCAATTTATAATGGTGTCAGCATTTCTACAAAAAGCCATCAAAGCTAATCTTGATTGACTAAGAACAGGGTTGACATCAAGCTCTTGAATATCCTGCTTACATGTACAGTCCCTCCAGCTTTAATAGCATTAAGCTTTCTGTGAACTATAAAATTATCATAATTTTAAACACCCTAACTGAACAAACTTAAAATTCTCTCAAATAGTAAGTGTATTCCAGGCACTCTCAAGAACCATGCTTGTCGCTTGTTAAGCCTTTCAGGCTGGTTTTATAAAAGCAGTTCTACTAGCCTTTCCAAATTGCTTCTGCTATTGATTTAGGCCTAGATGGACATACAGTTTTTACTGCAGAGATACACCAACTCTCCAATTTTACAGGCATAGCACTAAAAAAATGTCAGAAAAAAGCATCCTCTGATACCCTTCTAATGAGCTTTCTGCCTGAGAGCCCTCTACAGAAAAGACTTTGCTTCTAGCTCTTTCATGCTAAAAAAGGGCTTTCATCAGCAATTGGAAACAATCTTTTCCCATAAAAGAAAGATGAGAAAGTGAAAATGTTTGTAAGGCAAATAGAGTTTAACCTATTTTGGTTAAAATAAGTCTTGAAGGCAGTGAACATTTGTGTGGATTTCATTGGAACTTGGACAAGAGGAAACCCAGACAGAATATTGCAACTTTGTCATGATTAACAATCTGAAAATAAGAAGGAATGGATCTCTAGAGGAAAAGAAAAAAAAAAAAAAAAGGGGAATTCAGCAATTCAGCTGAGAAATGGAGGATGATATTTCATAAATAACAGAGATGCTTTCTGAAAGCACCGAGATGTCACTTAGTACAAGGTCCTACTCAGAGCAGGATTATTGCCAGTTCTTGATCAGGTCCACTATGGCTTTGCCTAGCTGAGTCTTGAAAACCTCCAAGGATGGAGATCACATAGTCTTTGGGAAACCATGCCAGTTCCATGCCACTCACCTAGAGATTTTCCTAATGTCCAGTCAGAACCTTCCAGTGTGTTAACATGTGACTCTTTCCCCTTGCTGTATTATTTCTCAGTACCAAGAATAGCTCCATAATCTTTGTAATTCTATTCCAGTGGCTGTAGACTTCAGCTGGATCTCCCTTTAGCAACCATTCCAAGAGAATAAATAAATCCAGCTCCCTCAGCCTCTCCCAGGAGGTCATGTACACAAGAACCCTAACCATATTAAGTGGTGAACTCTAACCATACTAAATGGCCTCTGTATCCTTCCTAACTAAGGGAGCTATGTCTGGATAGGTACAACCTCACCAAAACTTCCAGCTTTATCTATTTCGTTCTATAGACTTTGAACTGTTATTTCTTTTCCAAATGACTACTTTAAACAGTCAGTGGAGCCGAAAGAGGTCAGTACTTTTTGAGGTAGACATATAAGGAATTACAGTAGATGGTATCATCAGAGGTCTTTAGTGCACAGTAGCAAAAGCCATGATATGGTCTTTTTCCATGGCTCCTATGTGTGCCTAAGGAACTCAGATCAGATTTTTTTTTTCCCATAAAGTAACTCAACAGCTTCCTACTGTTTATAATATTTCAGACAGCAAGAAATGCAGACAGTTTAAGCAACACATTCATTTTACCTGAGCCTGAAGGATTACTGAGAGACTACAAAAGACTACAAACATGAGCAGCAAAACAGAGTGGCTCTCACCAGAAAGTGATAAAAAATATCACAGACAGTGTAGCCATTCACAACAGCAATTACCATCAACAGGGAAGTAAAAAAGAAGAGATCTTCTAATACTATACATAATTTTCAGTTTGGTAATGGCAGTGAACTTGATAAAGTCACTTGGTTATCAGCTTGCCTGATCATCTGGCTTGATGAGCAACCCTGAGTGCCATAGCATCAACCTCTGTCCCACCAGGGCCAGTGATGCCTCTGCCCTGCTGGCCTTGTGGCAGCTCAGCCCTCAGCTCCCAGCTCTTCATCCCATAGGCAGCAACCAGCCTTCACAGCATCCTGGCTCCTCTGGCTCACAGGAAATCCTCTGAATTTTTGCACAGAATTAAAAGCAGCTCTGAAAAGCCTTCCAAATAAGACAGTGGTACTAATTGGAATCTGTGGACTTTCTCCCAGGGGAAGGTTGTAAGAGTTTTGCTGTGGAAAGTGAAAAGCCATGTTGGCATGAGGGTGGAAATGTAAGTTTTACTAGAAAGTCTCTTTCTTACTTCTGTTTTGATATGTGAAATCATTCTTAAACTGGAAGCTGCTAAAAACTAAAGACAGTACAGACCTCTACAAAAATGTTCTGACTTCCTTGCCCTTGTTTACCAGGGAAAACACCATGTTTTAATCCTTTCTAAATATGTAATAGCAAGGCTGTAAGTTCCCTAGAGCAGAAATACTCTTTCTTTATGCTTTTGTATAGTATATTGTAAAATGGGACCACACTACCATGTAGTCTGCAGGGAGTACTGTGGAAAAATGAATAAGTAATACTTCCAGAAAACACATCAAACACAGACTATGCTGCATCACCTAATGCACAGAACATCAAAGCTGTTAATAATGCCAACTGAATAAACTTGCACAGTGCCCTGGCAGAAGGTACTATGGAAGCAAGCAATACGTCTTCCCAAAAAATGCTGGAAATTTGTACTCTAAAGCACTGAAAATGGCATATATTTCTTATGTGTAATAAAAAGTAAGGTGCAGCTTGTTGGTAGTCAATTATTAAATAGGTGAATATTAAAAAAAGACATTTCTATGTATGTGCAATTATTACAGGTATCAATAAAAATCTAAAGCTTGTAAATGTACTCCTATAAAATTTAAATTTGAATGAATAAGTTATCTGTTTGTAGGCATTTAGGAATGTTCACTAAATTATATCAATATTTCTTTGATTACGCTTAAGAATTTTCTACAAAAAAGTAGTCTGTAGCACCAGGTAGGCCATCTTGGCACATTTTTCCCATGTGAGTAATAAATCTTCCTTATTTGCCAACTCAGCCAACAGATATGCTTGATTGAGTCAAGAGAATTGATAGCCTCTTTTTAAAAATCTATTACAGACCAGATCAGCATGTCCATAATAGCAGGGTTCTGCATCAACTCTTTTTCTTCCTCCAAAAGGACTTCACTTGTGAATGAATCAGAAATCTTAAGAGATTTGTAAACAGAACTTATATTTATATTTGTTTGTCTTTTTTCTCCAAATGATTGTCTAATATTTGGCTTAAGGAAACTGCAGGAGAACTCTCTCCCCAACAAAAGAGCAAATTGTGATGATTTTTAAATTGCCATCAATCTATCTTTTTTATGAAAGTACTAAACATTAGTAATTCAAACCTAGACTATCTAGAACAGACATACATCATGGGCACAACCCATATAATAAGCAACATGTTGTCTGAAGAACTCAATAAGAGTCCTCAATAAATTACTCACAACTCATCCACTGTCATCCAAAAGCCCTCTCTGTATGGGAGCTTCTATTTTAATTCTTCTCTAATATTGCCTTCCCCAATTCTTTTAAATATAGATGAGGTTGCTCCCCAAAGAATGTGTTGAGTGCTATGAGAAGAGGAAACTGATTTTTAAAAACAAGTAAACCAAGATATCAAAAAAGAACAGCAAAAGACATAAAATTAATACAGCCTCCTATTGATAATATCCTTTAACTAAAAAAGCATGAAGTCCTATGCTATCCTGAAAGGGCAACCTCTGATGATGGGAAGCTACTGGCATTTTTCAGCTGCGTTGGCTTTATCACATCTACTCTACTTAGTAAGTGTGACGGACACTTCATGTCAGGGACTTTGATGTCATTCAGGCTGATGGGGCTTAGAGATGATATATCTTTCTTGCTTCAGCTGGGAACAAAGTGTACAAAGAAATTGTATGGTCACACTGTTCAAAGTTAAATGCAGACCAGAGGAAAAAAGTTAATGATGTGCCTGACTGCAGTATTTGCTCTTAGCATGCAGTTGCAAGCTTTGAAAGTCCCTTTTAAGTATCTCTTTTTTAAGATAAATACCTATTAAGTAATGTATATGCACAAGCTGAAGTGTTAAATGGTTTGTTGAAACCTATTAGAGTACACAAGATGATAAACATAAATTATAGCTAATATACTGCACCAGTGATTTTTAAACATAAAAATTACTGACACTGTAAAAACACACTTGAGTCATCGTAGCAGCATAATAGCACTAATCCATGTTTATCCAACCGTGCACTTTTCAAAAACAACACAAACCTCTAATAAATGCTTTGGCTTCACCTTGACAACTTATATGGGTTATTGCCTCATTCATGCCTGGATAACCATGTGTTATGACTTAAATGTTCTTTAATATCAATTTATGCCTTGAAGAAAAAGGATTGAATAACATAGTGTACATATGGTTCAATTTATTACAGCAAAACAATCATTTTAGTTTGAAGATATTTTCTCATGGTGCATATCATAGAAATCTTATTCAATAGAGCTCTCAATAAACCAGATTTTTTATGTCACAATAAATGAAACTAAGGCAGCTAATTGTTGCTAAGATTCTAAATAGATGAGTCTATTTGGCTTTCTTGTCAATCAAGAAATAAATTCCTTAACACTTGTATTTCTGAATTCTAATGTCTCTAATTGGATTTTACACTATCTGATTAACGATGTAGTTTATAGACTATGGTAAAAAAACCCTGATACTTAAAAAGTGGAAGAGGAAATTGTGGGCTGTCAGCATTTATGGAAAAGGCCAAGACAATATTGAGTAATTTAGTGTTTTTGCAAAATGGCAACGAAAAGCATAAAACCTGGTCAACGATGCCTCATTTGTGGTACTCTTGTTGTGTGTCTGTGATACAAAAAAAGACCCTGGAGTGCTATTCTGAGGAATATTAAAATATGTAATAGTATGTACTGAAAATGGATGGTGGTTTTAGGACATTACAAAACCAAAAAGAAATCCAGATTTTAATTTAGAACCAAAAGCAGCATACAAGCTTAAAATTCAACCAACAGATTGGTGATATATAAAATTCTCACAGAAACAGGTACAAGCACACGGCAAAAAGAATGGAGAAAAATATCCCTGTTACTTCTGCAGCACTCAATTTTACTGCCACTCTTATTTTCATGAACTTTCCACATTTTCAGAAGATGTTTATGATAATCTTCAAAAAAAAGATAGCAATCTTCTCATATATATAAAGCCACAGCAATCCTAAAAGAATTGCAGCTGCAGACATGCAAGTATGTCTGTTGTCATGCAATCTCTATTAGAAGGTGAAGTAAACTGGCTATAAGCTAATTTAAAACCATTATTACAGTAGAAGCAGCAGTGGCTATGAGCACTATAGCTCTTCTTATAATGAAGAGTTTCACAAGAGTCAGGTTTTAGAATCATAGAATTTTTTAGGATGGAAAAGACCTTTAAGATCACCAAGTTGAACCACTGTTTTAGACAATCAACATGCTGCGAAATATTGACCTTACATGAAGGAGAGGTGGGAATACATGGAGTTTTGCCTAGAATGGATGATGACTCAACCACAGCTTATCAGTTAGGATTAGTGAATAGGAATGGAATGAAATGGAATGGAATGGAATTGAATGGAATGGAATGGAATGGAATAACAGTTCAGTTGCAAGGGACATAAAATCATCTAGTCCAACTGCCTGACCAATTCAGGCCTTACCCAAAGCACATTATTAAGGGCATTGTTCAAACACTGACAGGCTTGAGACATTGACCACCTCTCTGGTAAGCCTGTTCCAGTGTTTGATCACCCTCTTGGTAAAGAAATATTTCCTAAATCTGAACCTCCCCTGATGCATCTTTGAACCATTCCCACACATCCTATCACTGGATCCCAGGGAGAAAAGATCAGCACTTCCCTCTCTACCTTCCCTCCTCAGGAAACTGCAGAGAGTAATGAGGTCACCCCTCAGTCTCTCTTTTTCTCCAAACTAGACAAACCCAGCATCCTCAGCCACTCCTCATAGGACATTCCTTCTATTCCTTTCATCAGCTTTGTTGCTTTCCGAGGGACACATTCAGGGACCTTCACATCCTTTTTAAATAGTGGGCTTTTACTTATTGTACCAATATTTGTAATGCTCACAGCAGTACTTCTGAGGCAACATTTTGATCACAGTGTGCACCCATTATTAGCAGTAACCCTGAGCTATAAAAGAAGTAAAATTACTCACACTGTACAGAGAAATTAGGGGGACTTCCACAGTAATTCAAGAAGACAGTACCAATGAAGAGGTGAATTGGGTCTCTGAGCCTTGACAAGAATCTGAATCAAATCATTGCATTTTTCTGCCTCCTTTTCCACATTCCATGCCTCAGCTGATTTTTCACTTCCTTTTGGAAAGAAAGAGGCAACTAGGAATTCAATCAAGAGATCAATAGAAATGCATGGAAGAAAAGAACACAAGGAAATAAAGTAATTTGAAAGGAGCTTAAGTGAAAGGAAAAATCACATTTCATTGTTTTAATAAAAAAGTCAGATGCAGCACCAGTCAGCGAAGGCTACAAAGCAAGACAGAGAGCTTATGGCTATGAGAAACTGCTTTTTTTTTTACTGAGAAACTGCTTGCTGTGGTCTGTCCTGGCTTGCTGCATGACTGAGGAAAGGGGAATGACATAAGGAAGATAATTTGCTTAGTAGGGAGCCAGATATATCAGCTACTGTGCGGCAGTGCACCTGTTATCAAACAATGTTCATTTTCCTCCTCTTGATCCTGGGCTTTTAAGAGCCATGATAACTTCTGTGACAGCTATTACTTCATATCTTTGCCTTGGTATGTGCCGTTTGCTTAAAGACATTATTTAATGACAGTCATAGTTTGACATTTCCTGAAGTTCCTGACGTATTTTCTGCTAGTCGCACATTTTGCTGAGGTCATAGACTTCTGACTTCAAAAAGACATTTTGTAGCCAGTCATATTTTACCCTACAGTACCCAAAAATGTCATGAATTTACAGGCTAAAGAGCAATATTGAAACAATACGTAGAGAGTCATAATGAAAATAGGACTTTTCTTTTTTTAATAAAGACTTTAGGAGAGTAGTAAAAGGTTGCTCTGTCACTGACCCCTATGAACTGTGACATCTGTATAGTTATTCTTTTTTTCTTTAGAATCAGTAAACGAATTTTAAATTTTAGTGAAAGCTAAAATATGAATGAGAATGTTAACAATGCCTATATTAAAGTCTACGCTGCATGTTTAATAAAATTGCCTCAAATGATCAAAACCATTATCATATCAAAACTATTTTATCCATGTATGTAACTATAAGAATGTTTTTGTTAGTATTATTTTAGTATTTTATTAAAAAAAAAATCCTTATTTCTTTTCTATGGGCAACTTTGACAGAAATTTTTGATGCAAGGGCTGTTTTTTAGTTAATTTAAATTAAGAAGTCTCTTCAGTAATAGCTCCTGAAGTTAGACTTCATCCTAGTATTCTTCAAAGCAACCAATATCAACCTACCAGCTAATACTAATGTGTGCCACAGTATAAAACGATTTAACATTAAAAGACTAAACAACCTACGAAAGCTATGACCAAGTAGATGATGATGAAGCAAGGAACGTCTCTAATGTATCTGGTTACTTTTCAGCCTAGGAGATATAGCTTCCAATTTTTATTTTGAATTTTTATTTAGAATTATATTTTTTTCCCGCCTTCCTTGGCCAAAGATGGTCCAAAAGTAGAAATACAGAAATCTACACAGAACCTTATTTCATCAAAACACGATGCTGTAAGCAAAATCTTCGTGCATCTGATCTCTGCTTTTACTCTTAACTCCACTGCAAATGAATTTCTCATGCAAACACTTACCAAAACCAGACAGATGAATCAAGGGTACACTAGGTTTATCAGGCCAAAACAAGTGTGTTACTGTAACTATCTACAGTTGTTGTATATGACAAGAGGCATAAATGAAAAAAAAACCCTCTTTGAATTCTTCTGCAGCTGCAGAGGATGTGGGACCAGATTCTGACGGGGAAAAAAAGTAAAGATTCAGCATGCATCAACTCAAAGGAAATTTCTCTGGTGATTTCAAAAGGCTATGCTGCCTTCATACCATCTTTACTTTCAGGTCTCTCTTGCTAGGACCCTAACTCCTTAAAAGGCATTCTGAATCTCCTGTTGGAATAAGTTCAACACAATTCTAAGTCCCACATTTTATCTCCCTGACCAGTGGCATTATTCAGCAACTGCCACTTCATACAGGTAAATTCATCTAGATCCAAATCTCTACCTGCTCTTTGTGGGTGGTTTGCTAGTCAGGTGTTCTCACAAGACTACAGGGGAAAGCTAAACTTCTCAAACCAGTGCAAAAACCTACAGCTTACAGCATGCAATTGCTTCTCTGCTGTGAAGAAGCTATCTGGTTTTGCTGAATAGCCATGCTGATAGTAAGGAGATGCAGCACAACAAAGGTCCATGAGAATGAACATCCAGCCTGAGAATATGGATTATTAACTGGTAGAATTTACTGGTACTGAAGAGACAGCTACAGTTTTATACCACCTTGTGGTAAGTAGAAGTTATTGCAGCATTGAAGAGTACATGTTTAAATCTGTTGGAGCATCCATGTTTTGAGGCTGCTTATCCTCAGAACAGATCCTTGACACTTCAGACGACTGAAGAAAAATCTCAAATATAAAAATCAATGAATATGCTTCCAAAGCTTTCTTCTTCACTCTACCCTCTGCATCCAGTGACACACACAAATGTAGTGTTAATAAAAACACTTGAAAGGTCTAGTAATCTTACCTATGCAAATAGCAGTTCTTCCTCAGAGGAAGTCTGGTCATTTAATATACTGAGACTAGTTTAGAATCAGTTCTGAACTATAGCTCAATTTTATTATCAGCTGAGTAATCCTGTGAGCTTCCTTTGCTAGATTTTTCCTTACTCTCTTTGAGAATCAAAGTAAAAATGCAAAAGTATTTTTTCCACTGTCTTTATTTATTTATTTATTCTAAACTCTACGGAATACTTCTGAGTAAGAAACGTTCTAAGTTGGCACATAGGACAGCATGATGTTTACTCAGAAATCAAATGTTGAAAATAACACTAAGTCAGGGAATTACTCTTCCCTAACAGGCAAAAGGAACAAAGGGAGCTGTCAGTCGGGGTTTTACTGGTTCCAAGTTCAGAGCAGAGGTGGGAACTGAGCCTACAGGGAACTCTGAAGGCTGGGCAGGAAGATTAACTGTCCATTGTAATTTTGTGTTAGCATTTATTTGTGTAAGTAGTGATTTTGTTTCATGTTCATAAACAAAACTAAGTATATTAAAAATGGTTACTTAGCTGTCTTGCTGTTTGGGTAACACAAACCTATTGAGTGTAAAGGGGTATACTAGAAAGACTGAAACAAATTTAATTATAATAATGCAGAACTATAAAGAAATAAGTTGTATATTACATAGCAAGAAAAGGCTGAGCATTTCTGGGATGAATATGACTTAGACAGATGACAGACTCCTCAATGCTTGCTTATTATTTTCACAGTACTGGCAAGTTGTGGAACGGACTAAGAAATATGGGAAGTTAGCAATAGACAGTGTCAGAACATTATTGGCATTTAGACCACATTTTATAGATGCTTAAAGCACTGTAGCATACCAAATCATAATAGGCCAAAATTCTAGAAACTTCCAAACTAATTTAGTTATAATGTGCTGTGTTGCTTGATCGTGATAAAAATATTTTGTGGTTTTCTTAGAATGAACCTTAGTTATACAGGAATAAGGATTAGACTTTCCAAAGCAACAGGTTTTATTTTCTTTATATATTTTTATTTTCTGAACACATGCTAGGGACAATAAAAACCCCCAAACCTCAAACCCAACATAAATCTCCTGAAATACATTCAAACTAAAACCAAAGAACTGTATGTGATGTGGCATTTCAGTTAATAGCTACCAACCTGCAAAAGCATAAATCTCATTTTTAAAAATTCACAGTATATTTCTGTATAATCTGGCTTCACTAAGGAAATCCTGTCTAAACAATTTGGTACCCTTCTATAATGGGGCTACGGAACTGATGGATAGGGGTAGATAGGGGTAGAGCAGTTGACGTCATCTACCTGGACTTGTGCAAAGCGTTCGACGCTGTCCCGCATGTCATCCTTGTCTCAAAATTGGAGAGACCTCAATTTGATAGGTGGACCACTCGGTGGATAAAGAACTGGCTGGATGGCCGCATGCAAAGAGTTGTGGTCAATGGCT
>JANHGB010038210.1:0-27094 GCA_026283785.1 Coracopsis vasa
ATCAGCGCGCTTGTAGTAAGCGTGGGTAAAGCCCTTCCCAAAATCTTCGTTCGCGAAGTCAAGCCATCATCATCATAGCACAGAGAAATTGTTCAGATTGACTAGCATCTTGTGAGACATAATAGAAGACTTTCCTTCACTTAGAAACAGGATCATAGAATGTCTCAATTTGGAAGGCATCCTTAAGGACTGAGTCTAACTCTTTGCTTCTTGCAGGAGTATCTAAAACTAAATCACATGACTAAGAATATCATCCAGATGTTCTTTGAACTCTGACAGGATTGGTGCTGTGACTGCTTCCCTGGCGAGCCTGTACCAGTGACTGACCACCAGAGGGTGGTCAGTGAAGAACTTTTTCCTAATGTTCAATCTAATCTTCCCCTGACATAACTTCATTTCCTCGTGTTCTGTCACTGATCACCAGAGAAAGGAGATCAGCACTTCCTGCTATGCTGCCCTCCTTGAGGAAGTTGTAGACTGCCACGAGGTCATACCTCAGCTTGCTTCTCTCTAACCAGAAAAAATACAAGTGCCCTCAGCCACTGGTAAGTCTTGCTCTCGAGCCCTTTCACCATCTTGGTTGTCCTCCTCTGGACACACTCCAATATTTTATAGTAGTCGTTCTTATAGTTAGGCACCCAAAACTCCACACAGCACTTGAGGTGGGCCCACACCAGTCCAGTGTAGAGTGGGACAATCACCTCCCTTGACCAGCTATGCATACTGTGCCTGGTGCACTCCAGGGCACGGCTGGCCCTTATTGCCTTTCTTTTCCCTATTCAAAATTCTTTTTTCTAAACTATGCTCAGTTTGTACATTTCTCATCAAGCCTTGTTTACTTAGATAAAGATAGGGAAAAAATTCTCAAACCAGAATTGTTCCTCGTGACACATTCTCATATCTACAGTCCAGGTGAGTTCTAGATGTATTATGCATTAGGTTTATATTCCAAATGCTCAAGTAGGATGGCTGGAACAGATCTTTAAACCAAATTATCTTTAATCTTTACATAGGGTATTTGACAGCTGGTGTTTATGTCAGGATGCTTTCTATTTAAGTCTTTCTTATGTTACAGTATAAATAAGAACACTGATTTATTCTTACTAAGTCCTTTAGTCAAGAAATATTTGGAATGCTTTTGAAGATTTGTATGAAAGTTTATGCTTTATTGTTAATGCTTAATTGTTCATTACCATGCAAATAGAGATAAACCTTAACATTAAAGTTAGTACTAGGCTGTGTTAAAGAGACACTTTTGGTATCAGAAGAATGATAAGGCAGTATACACAGTAATTATCATCTTACTAGAAAACAAAAGTCCATACTATTTTTTATGAATCACATCAACAAATAGAATATTGTATTCTAAATGCATATTTAAGTCTGTCATAAATAGTTCACACAGCCAGGGAATCTTTAAGTGACAAACATCTTAGCAATATCTTAACACAGACTGGGACTACAGCTGATCATGTAAGACTCACAATAAAACGTAAGACTAGACAAGTTTAGATTTCATTATGAGAGAACAAGAAAAAAAACAAGCCTCCCAAAACCAACAAGAACACCCCAGCCCAAAACCAAACCAAACCAAACCCAACTGCTAAAAAGTCTTAAATAAATATTACTAAAATGTTTATTTAAAATTCTGTCTTATTTTGTTCATCTTTGTAAGAAAGAATTAGAGATCCATAAAAGTAGAGATTGAAGGTCTCTGAGGAGTTATTGTTTATTCTCTTTTCCTATGGTGAGGTCTATTTTTTTAGAGATCAAAGGGAAAAGAAAAAAATAAAAATATGGATATCTATTACAAAATCATTTTTATATCTAAAAATTAAAAATATGAGACACTATATACATAAAGTTTGATAAAAAAAGTAATATTGGGAAAAACCAAGAAAAAACAGAAAGTTTAAGGGATATAAATAACTTCCTTCTCTTTAATATACAAAGTCTCTGACTTTCTTAGGATGACTTTTCAATTTGGTTCTGTATTCAGCTGACTTCTATTTTTCAGTCATTCATATATAGCTGTTTCATGGGAACCTATCAGAAACCAGAATGCTAATGCAGTGGGGCAAGAATTGCATGTACGATGCCAAAAGAATAATTTTGCATGAAATCTATGATTTTTTTCTGTGATTATTAACTCATTTCCTACAATGTGTCGGTGTCTGCTCAATACTGATTCTTATCTATAATTTCAAACCTGGGATGAAATTTGACACAGCTTAATATGAGTGATTTTTTTTCAGGAGATCAATAGTCAGAAGAATGGAATTAAATGTCATTAGGGAACACAAAGCAATTGTCAAGTATTTCTATTTTCTGGGGGTTTTCTTCTTTGCACAGGAGGCCAATATAAAACCATTAAAGTCCTACTTAGATGTTCTTTTGAGAAAATTAAGGGCACTGACTGACATTCAGGTTGCTGTAGCTTCAAAACCTGAAGCTGGATCTGTGTCCATGTTCTCAACTCCCAGAAAATTTAAGGTGACATAACTTTCAACTTTTAAACTGCACCTTGTATTTAAATCACATTAGCTTCTGTGCACTGTGATTTGATAACACATAAAGAAACAAATAAAGCAGTTCAGTTTATTCCAGTTATTTGGCTTCAGATTAAGACAACTCAATTAGGTGTCTATATGTGGAATCCAAGTGCCTACCATGATCAGCTAGTCAATAAAATTAATGGGGTCTAAGGGCTTATTTCACTAAGTAGACACTAATATCTGATCAACTGAATTGCACTCTAGTGATTTTATTGTCAAAAGGCACAGTGCAAGCTCTCAAACACAAACATCTAACACTATCTGAAATCATGGAATCAGAGAATCATAGAATGGTTAGAGTTGGAAAGGACCTTAAGATCATCTAGTTCCAAACCCTCTGCCATGGGCAGGGACACCTTCCTGCAGAACAGGTTGCTCAAGGGCCCACCAGCCTGGCCTTGAACACCGTCAGGGATGGAGCACTCACAACTTCCTTGGGCAACCTGTTCCAGTGCCACAGCACTCTCACAATAAAGAAATTCTTCCTTATATCTAACCTGAACTTCCCCTGTTTAAATTTGAGCTCATTGCCACTTGTCCTATCACTACACACCCTTGTAAAATGTCCCTCTTCAGATTTCTTGTAGGCCTCCTTTAGATACTGGAAGGCTGGTCTAATATGTCCCTACAGCCTTCTCTTGTCTAGGCTGAAGAAAGCCAACTCTCTCAGCCTGTCTTCATACGAGTGAAGCTCCAGCCTGCTGATCATCTTTGTGGCCCACCTCTGGACTTGCTCCAACAATGTTGTACAATAACCTGTAACTACATGATGATCCAAAATGGCAAGGATCTCCTATAGATTTTGTATCAGATGAGACTCCCACATGGATGCTTGAAATACATTCGGGCTTCTCAGATTGCACATCAATGAACTGTATCAGCTACATGGCCTCTTCAAAGGCAAACTAATTCTGATGTATTTGGGTGAGCTAATCAGTAACTTCATCATGTATCTACACCCTACATGAATGTGATCTATTGTGAGTCAAATTCTCTAAAATGTTTTAAAAGTATATTTTCATACACCTGCAAGTACCTTCAATAAGTATGTCACAAGCAAGTCATTTTCTTCCTCTTTAGAATAAAATTGGATTTTTATTGTGCAGATTTTATTACCAGAAAGAAGTGGAGATGATGAGGCTGGCAAGTAGCATATAGGACATATATGTAAACAGATTAAAGCAGCTATGTCTAACAAAAAAGTCCAGAATATCTCTCTAGCAGAAAAGGACACAGAATAGGCCTTGTCCATGCTATCAAATCCTCTTATGTTCTAAACCAGGATTATCATAACTGACTTGCCTTGGGAATAGTCTCTGTTCTGACCCATGTTGGGATTTAGATTCTACTAAATGGTTTTCCTTTTGCTGAGCTATTTAAATTCTCTTGTCTACAGTTTTTAACTTAAACATCAATTTCTCTTCTCTTCTGTAGAATATTGCAATGTGTAGGTAGGATTTTAGTGGAGAATTCAACTCCATATAAAATCTTTGCAGTTGTTCAAATTTATACTAGCACAGAAATTCTCCTTTACAATTAACCTCATCCTGCTCTTTCTTTATCAAGTCTCATGGAAAACTGGCTTCAGTCACTGAGAAGCAACATTGCTTTATATCATGTATCTACCATAGCAGACTGCAGTTTGTGTTTTCAAGTGAATGTGCTGTTTTACACCTGACAGCATGAGAAGCTGTGTTTCATGTATGAGGACTAGAATGTGAAGAGGCTTATATATGAAAGATAAATGGTTTTCTACGTCACCTGTGGAGAGAATGGTGAGTAGAGAAATTTCTTTCCCATCTGGACTGGCCCATTTTTGTCCTTAAAAAGAGGCGGAAATTAAAAAACAATTACTCTAAAGCAGGATAGTGAGAAAACTTGTATAGTCTATTTCAAATGTAGTTGCTAGACATTTTAGAAATGCATGCACTGAAAGTGAAGGATGATTCCTGTGTCAGCTGTTGTACTGACTGTATTCACAGGCCTGTCACACTTCTGTTACATAGTAGTTTCTATCAGTCAATCTATTATGTAAAGAAGTGGAAAACAAAACTTTAATTCTTCATGCTATAGCACTTCTGAGCGCACTACTTCTTTGAAATGCTCCCAGATTTCTACCAATTTTCTTTCCAATTGTAACACAACTGCTTGTCAGCTTCTGAAACATCCTGAAATAAACATAAATACTGAATATGCCTTCAAGGTTTTTCTTCAGATTTTTAATTGCTAATGCATTTAGCTAGATCATTAGTTCAATAGTGGTAGCACTTGCTACATCTAAAGAGGAATAGTTTGTTTTCTCACTCCTTAATGCAGTTTTCAGAGTGACAGAGAGAAGTATCTAGATTTACTTTGAGAGGATACTTTACGTCTTTTAAATGCAAGACTTCAAAGAACAGTCTTGTAGACAGAAGCAGCAGGAATACAACAGTAGCATAGAGGAGAGCATTAGAAAAGAGTTGTGATTTACATGGACTTGTACATGTAATCCCTCATTATATAGACCTTATCAACATTTTCTGCTATTAAAAAAGCCTTTTACTTCCCAAATGCCTCTTTGTTTCACTCAATGAGTTTGAGCTATCCTTTTCAATGAAACCAGAGGAAAAATCAAGTAAGAATGAACTAACAAGAAAGAGGTAATGAGCAATAAATTATTAGCCTATTTTTCAGATGTTCCTCGAACACAAGCACATCTCCTGATGCAAATCAGTTTAGCAGTATTTTAAGGTGGTCTATTTATTTTACTCAAGACCTTGTTTATGGGCAAGGGGAAGCAAACCTTATATATCAAGCCAACAGTCATTATCAGTTCAGATCTAATTATTAGAGAAAAAGAAAAATACTTTCATACAAAATCTGGTTAATAGTAATAATGTAGATATTTTTTAATAAATATTAGTTCATAGCATTTTTTTTCCTGCTATCATGCTCAGCCTTGTACGACTCTTCTGCTTCTTAAGGTCAGTAGCTTCAGCTTTGTGACGTGAGAAGGGTGTTAAGACAAATTGTTAAGATCTGTCTTCCCTCCAAGAATCCATCTAGTTCCTGTTTGCTCTTGTTTCCAGTTCTCTTTCCTTTTAGACTCAACTCCCAATTTCTAGTCTCTTGAAGTTACTACTTGAGTTTGTTGTCTCCTAAGAGTTCCTGGTGTTTTTAACAAAAAGTTCAAATTTACCTAACACCTTTCTGTTTACACAGCCATAATTTTTTTTCCGTTTTATTATTTCATTGGCCCATGCCCTTTTTAATTCCATTATATTTAAACTGGAAAGCTTTCTTCTCCCTGGTTCTTGAGTGCCAGCAAAGCACAAAAGGAGCTCTTATCTTTGAATGGCATTAAAGTTTTATTCAGTTTTCAAAGTTAGGAAAATATTTTTCATGAAGTCAACATTTATTCTTAAAGTATCTTTCAAGTAAATTTCAAGTATCTCATTCAGCCTGGAGAAGGCTCTAGGGAAACCTTAGAGCAGCCTTACAGTGCTTAAAGCCTACAAGAAAGCTGGAGAGGGACTTTTTACAGTGGCATGTAGTGATAGGAAAAGGCGACTGGCTTTAAAGTGAAAGAGGCTAGATTTAGATTAAATATTGCAATGACATTCTTCACTGTGAGCATGGTAAGGCCCTGAATCAAGTTGCCCTGAGAGTTATGGCTGCCCCATCAATGGAAGTGTTCAATGCTAGGTTGGGTGGGAATGAGCAACCTGATCTAGTGGAAGGTGTCCCTGTCTATAATAAGGGGTTTGGAACTAGATGATCCTGAAAGTGCCTTCCAGCTCAAACCATGCTATGATTCTACAGTTCATGAAGTTGTAGGTACTAATTGACATACTCAAAAAATAGAGACACAAACAATATAATTTCACCAGTCTCATTTTTATAAATAATTTTTAAACAGTCTGGAATAATGTAAGAAAAATGCTAGGAATACCTGGTACTGAAAATTCACCTTGCATAATTAATTTGTACTGAAGTTCCAAGGAATTAAAAAACATTAAAAAAGTTGATAAATTTATAGTAGCTAGCACCCCTAATCCCTCATATTTATGAAGTTATGAACTAAAAGGACGGTACAGGCCCTGACAATATGTCAGTTTTTCCCATCAAAAATTGTCTAAATGATGTTGAAACATACAATGTGTACTCATAGATAAATATATGATAAGTTTTAGATATTAAGTACCCTGGAAAACAGGATTCAGCAGAACATTGTTTAGATAAAAAAAATGTGTTTGACTAGTTGTACAGCATGAGAGATAAAGACAAATATTTGAGTAGTTTTAAGATCAGGAAAAGAAAGAATGGACAGCACAAAATCAAGCCTAGGATGTGAACTTCTCATTAATTAGGGAATAAAATCAGTTGAATTTTGTCTGTGCTATCTGACATGTCTATGCCTAACCCCCCTTTCACTGCACATTTGTGCATTTTTGAAAATAAACAAACAGGCTTCTATGAAAGATGTTCAAATCTGTCACAACTTCTTGAATGGAAAAAGTCTTGAGATCTGAAACCTTGAAAAAAGAGTTGAAGCAAACCCCATGATTTTTAATTTTTTATATATATATTTATTTATTGCAACTATTGGGTTTTTTTCCAGATGTATTTGTGTTTCTGTGAAAGAAATTCATGTGTCTTCTACTCTATCTGCACAGCCTGAAGTGTAGGATTTCAGATTAACATTTTTCATGATTCTCAGTATTTGAGTAATTTTTCTATAAAGTTTTGTCATATTTTATTTTCTTCAGTGACTAACTTTTAAAATATATTTTTCTTGACCTTGGAAATATATGTGATAACAGGAAATAAATCTGGTTATGGTTATAACAATAACGTACTGGCTAATTATCAATTGAACAAAGTTCAAGCTTTTACCAAGCAAAAATTACAAATATATTTTTAAGTTTTCACAATTTAGACATAAAATGGAAACCTGACTACTTAGTTCTTGGCATATATCTTACCTTTTCTGTAAGCATTAAAAAAAGCAACACACAAAGCTGAAGTAACAAGAAAATATTGCAGAATTTTCTTTTTATATTTTTTCAAGATGCTTAGTGAATCGGTTTCATTGTGTGACTAACCTAGTCATTGATTTTAACAATGATCTCGCTTTTACAATATATAAAGAATCTTTTCATTATTACTTAAAATGCAGCATGACCTGGGATGCTTCATGCATAAGTGAAATATACAAGCTGAAGGCCCTCAATCAGTACATGTCATGGATAAGATGGGAAAAGAAAAAAATTTTTTTGATGAAAACTGTAGCAGAATATTAGGTTAGTATGAGCACATTATTTAGCTAACTTAGTGTTTAATTGCAACTTCACACTTAAGAGACTAAGAAGTTAAAATCTTAATTTAATTGATATCAATGGCAAGTGTTCATAGAAAAATCAGTCTAGGATTTCCACATTCTATATACTCCTAGGGGGATAAAAGTCAATTGGATTTTAGAGGACGTAAATGACTTTATTTTGTCTAACACAGTACTATAACAATCATAAGGAGGAAAAAAAATTATAAAAAGTATTTTTTTATTTTAATTTTCCTATCACATACCTCAATATAACCAAATGAAATTAATGTTTACGAGTTACAAACACCCCTGGAATGTCTGTTATAACTCTGATAATAATTTTTCAACTTTGTTTAGTATTAGACTATTTATGGTGTGCCCTGTACAAACCGCAATAGAAGATACTTTCCCATGTTCATTTAAACTATCATATTTCAATTACTTTTATTTTTCTAACAAAAAAAAAAGTTTGTCATGAAATTTTACTGCTCACGTTTGATTACTTTAGTTCTAAGAATATTGTAAATTCTGCTGAAGCCTTAAAGATCTAAATAAGAATCTAATTAAACATATAAAGATGGATGAATATTAATTCTATGAATAAAAATGAAGTAATTTTTTATTATTGCATTTTAAAATTTGGTTTAAACAAAAAAAAATATGAACCTTGGAACAGGTAAATAAATAGTATGTAAACATGATATACTATATGGACAGTGAGATGGTGGAGTTTAGGATCCTAATAGGAGGGAGCAAGACCACAGACATAGATTTAGGGAAAGAAGACTTCAACCTCTTCATAGATGTGCTTTGACGAATCCTATGGAATGTGGCCCTAGAGAGAAAAGAGATTCATGAGAATGCAAACATGATTCCTGTCTTCAAGAAGGGAACAAGGAAGAGCCAGGGAGCTACAGACTAGTCAGTGTCACCTCAATCCCTGGGAAGATGATGGAGATAATCCTCCTGGAAAGCATTTCCAGACAAGCCCAATTGGAGGCATGCAACTTTGTTCAGAAATTACTTTCTTATACTCAGAAGTTTTGAGCAGTTCACAGCTATTTCCTTTCTCCACCAAGGAGAAACCTACTTTTAAGAATCTTATGAAATATAAACCACAATTACTATTATATAAATGGTAGCTTATTGATTTTATTTTTAACATGGGATGTGAAAAATCTCATGTTTAAATCCTTTTTCACTGCTTGTGCATATTTATATGTTTTCTTGTTTTGACACATTTTTGTGGACTCTACTTTTTTGAAACCATTAAAATTAATGTTTAAGTAGAATTGTCTTGAGATGTATCTATTTTCATCTCAATTTACCATTATTTTCTGCTCAAAACATTTTCTTGAGGGGAAAAAAACCAGCCAATAAATCATCTGCAAACAGACTGAGAATCTATTGCTTTTATTCTTAGCCTATTCAAACTTTTCATCTGTTTACCAATTTACACTGCCTTGTCCCTCAAACTAGAGCACGTCTTAGAATCTCAAGAAAATGAGCACTTCTTTGGTGATTTTGTTTATTAGAAAACTGAGATGTGATTTATTCACATTCTTGTCTGTTGACATGGAAAACTATGTGTAAAAGAAGATTCATCTTACAGCTGACATAAAACAGTTGTCTAACAACTGTCACTATGTGTTATGCATCCATCTTCATGGGATGAAGCTGTGTAAGGAAGAGAAGGCTAAATCACTTTGCATTAGGACCACTAAGTTGTTACCATATATAAGTGACATTTCAGAAATTTCACACACTTTATTCAGTGTAAGCCACTGTATGGTAAATGGCAGATAGTTTTATGTTGAATTTAAGGCCTCAGAGAACTGGATTAATTACAAACATAGAGCTGACCCAGCAGGAAAGCATGCAAAAGTGTGTTCAGCTTAGAGTTAATATAACCACTGTAAAATTAAAAATTAAAATAAAGCAAGTAAGCTTATTAAAACAAAAGATAGAAAAATAACATAAAAATCTCACATGGGTATACAGCAAATATGGAAAGATTAATACCTTGTTAGCGTGGTGGTTTGAATCCCTACAACTAAGTACCAACCAGCTTCTCCCTCACTCCCTCCCACTCTAGCAGGACATGGGGAAAGTGTCAGAAGTGCAAAAGCAAGAAAAAAAAATGGGTCTAGAAAAGGACAGTTTTATAAGTGAAGGAAAAAAAAGAAAAGCGAGATGCAAAGGCAACCACTTCACATCTGCCACCAGCAGACTCATATCAAGCCAGTCTCTGAGCAAAGGCTACAAAGGAAAAGCAGTATCTCCCTCAAACCCCCCAGGTTTTATTGCTGAGCATGGTGTCATATGGCTTGGAGTATCCCTTTGTACAGTGCGGTCAGTTGTCATAGCTGTGTCCCCTCCCAAGTTCTTGCCCAACCTCAGCATACTCCCTGGAGGCAGGGGAAGATAGCATGATGACAGAGTAAGAAGCAGAGAAAGCCTTGATGCTATGCAAACATTGTTCAGCAACAGATAAAACATTGGTTTGTTATCAACACTGATTTGGGCATAAACCTACACACAACACTACGCAGTCTGCTATGAAGAAAACTAACTTCACCCCAGCCAAACCCAGTAAAGTTAGCAAAAGAGAATATAGAACCAAAGCCTACAGATCTGCTGGGTTTTCTGCCTATTTTTAAATAATTTAATAAATTAATTGCATGGAAAAAGAAGGCTTTCCTCATATATGACGTAGTCATCCTTAGTGCCTTTAGTCAAATATCTGCATTTGTATGGCTGATAGATTCTTTATGATTCCCACTAAATATATGCAGACATGGATCTTTTATGTCAATTAATTTCTTTAATATTATGGACTTTGTCTTAAATGTAATGAAGCTAAAGTATTAACCTGATGTCCCAAAGAAAAATATTTTATTACAGCCAATGTGTAACATGGCCAAATGTTGCATTAACTGCCATCTGCACCAACATATTGTCAGTCAGGTGCAAATGCTCAGCTGGAAAATCTGGCAGCCCATCTTCTAGTTTTGTTAAAAAATATGCCACTCTGGGAACCTTATTTAGCTTAATGGAAACTTAGTATTTAATCTTTCCAAAACTTTTAAAAATTATTTTTCTTTCCTTCTACACCTTTACACACTTCTCCATTTCCTGAATGTCCATTACCATGGGCTGTCCAAATAGCGTTAAAAGAGCTGTCCAGCTCACAAACACATCTGGTCAAAGTAAGTTTTATGGAACAATCCTTGCAAATGGCAGGGAGCAGCTAAAATTTAACACTAATCTTCGAAATACAGCAGTGGAAGAGGTAGATAATTTGATTTTTATTATCTCCTACTACCACTATTGGAAACAGGCTGGTGGACCAGTAGGACACTTCTGGTAGATGCAAATCACTTGAAAAAAGTAAAATGCCCTTTCAGAATGTTCTCTGAAAGGACATTGCCCAAAAGGAGAGATCTCAAAAGTGACAACATCAGGGCTGTCGGTAGACCTTTCTGCCTAGGAACTGTTTTCTGGCCACACTCCAAATGTGATCCACTAAAGGGCAAAATTGCTGAGAGAGAAAGAACTATTTGCGTATGCTTGTTTTCCAGAGGAGGAATTATAAGAATAGAGTAAGTAGTCATAGGAAAAGAAAAAAAGTACATTAAAAGTATATTCTGTACTACAGCCCTTGTATTATAGCCTAAATTATTGTAAAATGTAATGTTTATATACTGAATGCTTTTGTGAGTGCATACTGCCTGATACCAGAGCATAATGCCAAACTGTTACGCATTATATCACTGAAAAAATGCCTCCCTTTTCTTTACAGCTGCAAGCATTCTCCATTGTACAAGAGGAAGAATATATTTTCAGTAGCTTCTGTCTTTGAAAGCAGTGGCTTCCTTCATATCCAGTCCAGAAACTTTACAATTTCTTATCTTCTGAAAAACATTTTACACTCTGTGCAAACCATGTATGCAGATGCAAATGCATGATGCTTATTACCTTTATTGTCTAATGACTCTGTCATTTCTGTAGACTGATAAAAGTTAGAAGGAAGACACTAAACCAATCTAAAAGCTTAGATAGAAAGCTGAACTTTCTATCTATGAAAGTTGAACAGCAGTTTAGCAGTTCACCAAGCAGCAGCTAATCTGCTTTTATTGCTCTTCATTGCACCAGTTTGAGGCAAAATGCAGAGAGATTCATATTCATATCTTGAAATTGTAGTGCAAGTTTTTGTAGGTAGTGTAGCAGTTTTTACATGTTCCCAGTATGCAGAAGTTAAGATATATCAAAATAATATTTTTTACTAAAAGTATCGTATCTCAAGCTCACATGCTATGAAGGGTACATGTGACAAAAAGTAGGAATTCCTGATGAAAGTTGCATGTAGATAAAGACAGATGATAGAATTTATTAAGTATAAGAATGTACTCTTAAAATACATTTCCAAACTCTAAAACTTTTAGCAAAAAGTATGAACATGCTTTTGCTCACCATTGCTTCTATTTATACAGAAAACTAGACCTTCCAGGTTTACTAGGTGTGAATTCCCTCAATTTGTATGCCCAAACCAAAATGTTTTAATTAATTAGTTTGTTAGTCCTATGAAATTTTATTTGAAATTTGATTCACAAAGTGATTGAACAATATCATCTTCCATTTGAGTTTGACACTGCAAAGTTATTTTTACAAATCCAGTTGAACTGTATTTTACAGTGAGGAGTGCTAATATGGTAAGTATACATGAATAGAATAACATCTTGTGTGGAAAAAAATAGTTCTTTCACTTTAAAAGGGAATATTAAAGTTTAATCAACTCCTGCTGTTTTATCAGAAGTACTGTTAAAATAAGGATGTATGATTTACATGGCTTTAAAAAAATCATGTTTCAAACATGTCTGGCATGTGGGTGACAGGCCACTTTGTTCTGGAATGTTGGCTTCCAAAGTGAAAAGAGGGTTCATTCAGCTTGACTTCCTTCACAACTTAATGTAGCTCTTACCATGATAATGATGCCAATATGTGGAACAATTTCCTCCAGCAAACACATTTTTAGTATAAATGAGCAGAATATATTTCACCTATTTGAATGAGTAGAATGAATATATTGCATTTTTGTAATTATCTCACAGTCAATTTTAAGTCCTCTTTGACAGCATTGTCATAGTATCAAATGCAATTTCTAAAGCTTTTAAACTTGTTGCCAGAAAGAATTTAGCATAATCTTGTGTTTTCTAACAGAAAAATCTTTAATCTAGTTCTCTTACCTGAACTGCAGTATAGATGATGTAGGACTAGGGGAAACATCCAGAAAATAAAGACAAGACCATGTAAGCTAAAGTTAGGAGTCCATTCCTTTTCTTTTAAAGTGATGTTCTCAGCATATCAGAATCAATATTCTCTGCAGTCTCTGGTCCCCAACAGTGAAAATATTGCCTTAGCAGATAACATTTTATGCCTACTCAGTTGGAATAGGCTGACACTCTTAAATAGAATCTCTGTCTGAGTAAGGTCAAAAGTCAGGATTGTGTTCTTTTTCAAAACATGTTTTTCTATTAATAAGACATGACTCTAATCTACTGCCTATATATACTTCCTTTTTAAATGTGCGGTGGGTTGACCTTGGCTGAATGTCAGGTGCCCACCAAGCTGCCCTATCATGCCCCTCCAGCAGGACATGGAGGGAGAAAATGAGATGGAAAAAATCCCTCATGGGTCAAGATAAAAGCAGTTTAATAAAACAAAAACGGAGGTCGCATGCAGAAGGAAAGGAAAACAAAATATTTTATTCTCTACTTCCTATCAACAGGCAACTTCCCTGGAATCAGGGCTTCAGTATGCATAGCAGCTGCTCCAGAAGACAAATGTCATAAATAATGAATGTCCCTCCCCCTTCCTTCTCCCTTCTCTTATCTATTATTGCGAGCAGGTATGGAACAGCATTTCAGTCAGTTTGGGTCAGCTGTCCTGGTTATGTCCCATCTTGAGATTATGCCCACTCCCAGCCTCCTGGTGAGGGGGAATGTTGGAGAGACAGCTTTGATGCTGTACCAGCACAGCTCAGCAGTAGCTGTAACACTGGTGTGTTATCAACACCTTTCTAGCTACCAGTAGAAAGCACAGTGCTATGAGAGCTGCTCCATCTCAGCCAGACCCAATACATTCTACAAGGGAAAGTTATGCTTTTAGAATAGCATTCAACTTCAAGAAGTTTATATGTCTAAAGACACAACGTACATCTGTGCCAGGAAGATGTGCTCTTTCTCCTTTGACAGATCTTTGAAGTACGTGATAAGCAATGGCATATCATTTTTTCTTGGATCCTACACACATATAATCCTGAAACACTGATTTTTGCTATATATTTTTATAGCAAATATATAGAGGCTGCAAGAGAGTTTCTGGGCATCCGAATATTCTTTCATCAATGTGCCAAAGGGTGCAGCTTGGTGAAGCATTACTGTCTTCACATTAATGTCAGAATGTCAAGAGAAACCTGGAAGAAGTCATAGCATCTAGTGGTTTGGGTTGGAAAAGCCCTTAAAGATCATCTAGTTCCAACCCCCCTGCCATGGGCAGGGACGTCTTTCACTAGATGAAGTTGCTCAAAGCCCCATCCAGCTTGTCCTTGAACACTTCCAGGGATGGGGAATCAACTTCTCTGGGCAACCTGTTCCAGTGTTTCACCACCCTCATAGTAAAGAATTTTTTCCTAATATTTAGTCTAAGTCTCCCCTCTGCCTTAACAACGCTAAAAAGGGAAAAAAAAACCACCAAACTGCAGGGGACTACAAGGAATATTTAGTCCTTTTCATATCAGAGGCACAATTGTTATCATCATTCCCAAAGTATTATAGATTTTGTTCCTATATCTGCTTCCTTCCAGAATTCTTTCTTTTGAAGTACTGATTTATAGTATACTTATATTTATTTCTCTGTTAGACTTCTATAGCTCACCCCTCCCAGTGCTGATGAAGAAAACTCCATGAAAATCTTAGTTTATCACCTTAAAAAAAACCCAAGCATGCAACACATTTATTCTCTTATTCATTATTGTTACAGTTTAAATATTTTCTTTTTCTTTTTTAATCTAACAAAATGCCTCTAAGATCCTAGAGATCATTTCCTTCATGGTGTTTCAAAGTGACTGCACTCTCTAAGAAAGCAGGCACAAACCTATTCTAGAACAGGGTAAATTGATGAAATATTCT
This sequence comes from Coracopsis vasa, assembly GCA_026283785.1. NCBI lineage: Eukaryota > Metazoa > Chordata > Aves > Psittaciformes > Psittacidae > Coracopsis > Coracopsis vasa. The sequence goes on from JANHGB010038210.1 coordinate 15,048, forward strand.
GCATGATCAAATATTAGACTACAAAACTCACTGTCAGTGAAGAGGAAATGGAAGCCAAATCTCACCAGCTTAAGAACTGAAGTAAAATGTGATTCTGCTTCACTATTTTCTTTAGGTTATGAAGGTAGAAACGTCGGTTTTCATGCAAATCAGATTTTAACTTGAACTATTAAAGAAATAGGTTATTTACTCTATGTATTTTTTCAATTATCATTTTCAGTAGCTTCATAAAACTGTAGTGAACTTGTAAAAGCAGACAGTTGCTGACACATAAAAAGATAACTAAGAAAAGATGAGTAATGGAGAAGGAGGGGGTGAGGCAGTGAGAGACTAGTTTGAAAAATGTGTGGCATTTAGACATCTGGACACTGACAGTGCTGTCAGCTGTAGTGATGACTAAAGACTGTCACTGGTAGCAATGTCTTGTCTCACATAAGCAAAAAACCAAACCAAACCAAAAACTTAAACACACAAGGTCACAGAATATTACAGGGAAAGGGGGGAAATTGTCCCACTTTTACTCCTCCTTTGTATGTCTGGCCCATGTGGCATTCTTGGAAGCACAGATCAGAGGCTAAATTTTCTAATGTTTAAACAAATACTTTGAAATTCTCAGTCTTATATAAGTAAATATTTGTTGGCAGAAAGATATGGACTTCAGTCTTCTACATCTCCACTGAATGGACAAACCACTTAGATTCAAACCCTCTTCTGTAACTGGCCCCAAATAGTTTTTAGAGATAATATAAGATGTCCACCACACAAGATAAAGAGACACACTGTAATCGGAATTTGGTTCACCTAAGTGAATGGAGAAGTAGATTAATTTTATTGTTTATTGACAAAAGATTCTCTCCCAGATGCAAGCCTGACATAGAACTCTGATAAATATGAACTTCCTTCTGGCTGCATCCCCATGAGATATTTATGACCTGCCATTTTCCAATGCATACCTCTATTTAGTTTAGACTAAGTGCTTTCTAAAATATCTTTTCTTCACCAACAGACCTCCAGCTACATTATATAATGAGCATGAATACTTTGAAAGTGTGAGTTTGGAAACGGCAAAATGTCTATTTTAAGACTTTTGTTCTTCGTTATTTTTCACCTCATATTTACTTACATATCAAAAGTACTACCTAGTCAATAACATGACGGACTCAGATGCTCCTGATTAACTAACATTCTGACAGGAAGTAAAATTATCTGACAGAAAGGTAGTTTAGACTTCAGGCAATATTGCACTTACTGTTAGAGACGACACATCTCAACATCTTAATCAAAGAATTACAGAAAATGTACACATTGAGTTAGTTAAAAAATGTCATTATGAATTTAGAAGTCTTTGAAAAATACTCATTCCCATGGTGGATTACCAGTAACTTGACACCATCAAACCCAAATTTTTCTGAATTATTACATCATTCATTCCCTTCCAAAATGAATATATAGGAAGGTTTTCTTTCTTGCCTTTTTCTTGAGCCTCCCAGGTTCATTATCACTGACTCTTAACATCAATCATTGTGAAGGGAAAAACCCCTTTGACTTTAGTGGCAGTTGTATGGGCCCTAATGATGATAAAATAAACTGCTGGAGCTACTTCCTTGTGTGTATGTGTCTACTTACTACTTGTCTTCAAAAGCTTGCTTACACTATTCTGTCTTAACAGTCAGATAAAGAATACTACTTATAATATTTCCAGGATAAATTTTATTCACATTGAATACCTCAAATAAGATAAAATTTCCTGTTTAAAATAAAGCAACAAAACCAGAGATAACCAGTTCTACAAGAAATATACTTTTTATTGCTTAATTACTTGTTGATTGAGTAGATAATTTGTCATTTGCACATCACATCATCAAGATGTGAGAGAATTTTTAAGAGGGAAACATGAAGGAAAATAATGAGACCAATAAGCACATTTACCAAACATCAAATTAGGCAAATAAATCTGTAGAAAAAAATTAGACTGGGAGTACTTAACAGCATGTTTCTTCCCTAAAAACATAGAACATATTATACTTTACATATTACATACATGAAAAAGTACAGGCAGTCACCAGAAAAATACACAGTAATAAAGAAAATACAGTATTCAATATATCCAGTACTGAACCCATTCTATTGAGGTTACAGTGTTTTATAAGCTTGTACTCATCTAAATTAGCAAGGCTTACCACCACTTCAAATCTAATTTGAATTGTTATTTGCAGACCTAATTGCCAAACTTCTGCACAAAACTAGTGATGGAATTCTACTTTCATTATCCCTCTGTTACTGCTGATAGTAAATTAAACACTCAACATAGAATGATTTTCCTCTATCAAGCCAAAACAGTGACATACTGATTAAATTTAAACTGTCAGATCTTATTTCATTTATCACTACTGCTCTCACAGCAGAGTATAACTAGTCATTTTCAGGTACCTTCATCTAAACTGTTGTCATTGTTGAAATATCGCAATATCTGAACTGATAAACTGATATTTTTAAAATATTATACTTATTTTGCAGCAGCTTAGAGAGTAGTATGACAGTCAGGTTTTGGATCACTAAATGTGATGTGAATAGCTCTAAAGATAGTGGAACTGATGAATTGCCCAGTCAATACAGAGAAAAGTCTCTTCTCCAGTGGGCTTTCGACAAACAGTATATACAGTTATTCATCTAAAAAACCTTTACAGTGAAGTTCAAAGAAAAGATAAAGAACACAGAAAATAACAGGAGACCTGTGTCAGTTGATTAACTTCTATTTATTTCTTTTTTCCCATAATTTGCTTTCAATTATTTGAGTTCAATGGAGAACCTTGATTGACTGATTAAAATTTGCACACTTTTGCTATAAATAATTAATAAAAAACATTGTAAATGTGCAGAAAAAATAAATTTCCAGTGCAGCAGAAAGGATTTCAAAGATTTTAAGACATCAGATAATTTTGGCATATGAAGTATAGGCATTTTAAAATAGATTTTTTAAAGCATATTTTTCTGTTAATGCTCTTTAAAGTTCATTTGATATTATGTTAGCTGCTTGCTAACCTCAAAGAGAAGACCACACTGAAAACAGTTTTCACAACACAGCATATGCTATGCAACAGCATTTTACATAGTATGTAATAATGTATCCATCATGTAAAGATGTAGATTGCAGAGACTCTTATTTAGCTATCAAGAACAATGAAATTATTTATTTTTGGTTTTCCTCTCTTCACAAAGGTCTCTTTTCTTGGGGAATATTTGGAGACATTGGAAGTTCCTTGCAAGACAAAAGCAGAAGGCATTAGCCTTAGTCTATGAGTCAAAAAATGGCTAGAGTTACAATTGAAAACAATAGAAATGGGGCAAACTGATGCATTTCCTATAATTGATACCAGTATCCACATGAACTCCCACATGTTTTCAGGCTATTTTTGGCCCCTATGCAACTATTCATGATGAATTTGTTATTATTAATGTTACTTGTGTTATGTGTGTTGCTCTAGCAGTTAGTGATATGCAGCAGATACAATCCTTTGTTATGTAACTATTGCTTTTACTAGGTAAAAGATGCTCAAGACACTGAGTATTGGAGACATTCCTTCTCCACCTGTGCTGCGTAAGGAAAATGACCTTATAAAAGGTCAATAGAGCCTACCATAAAAAGTAGCTTCAAAAGGTCAACCCCTCAACTTTCCCCCTTGAACTCTGAAGAAATACGAGAAGAAACTGGATGACACAGTTTGTGTGCAGTCATTCCAATTAATGAGCAAAGAATTTAGTCTCCCACTCCTTAAAATATAAAGCTTTCCTATGGTTGCTAAATTTGTGACACTTATCAGCCTCAGACAAAACATGCATATATAATTAATTTATCATTTTTTAACTTTTGCTAATTAACTGTATGAGTCATGATGTAATTTTCTATCAGAGGCAAAGACAGCATATTCTATGCCTTTACTGTTAAGGTAAATCATATGGAAAATATAATTTAAAATACAGGAAATATAGAGATGATTGTGGTTACCAGTCATATTTTGATGCATCACAGCTGGTTTGGGTCTGTTTGATGATACTGAATGTCAAATGATATTAACAGCACCAAAGAAAATGGAACTTAGAGAAAAGCATGCCAAGTGCTTTTTCAAGTGCCAGCACTTGGAGTTATAGGAGTTAAGAATTAGATTTGTGGAAAAAGAAGTAAGAAAGGAGGTTAAGTTTGTTCTTTGTTCCCATTCACATACATACACAAGGCAAAAAAATAATAAAATATCTAAGCGTTTATACCACAGTTTAGTGTGCATTGTAATTTGGAAACAGAGAAGCATTAGTACCTGCACATGGGATTTGTGCGTGACTATTGGGGTGCCAGATGTCTTGGATTGCCAAATCACTCACACACAGTTTACAGAAATAGCAAGGATTAGAGGAGGTCTTCATCCCTTCCTGTAAGTGGTGTTTGAATTCAGAGTTTGGAAATTCTTTTAAATTGTTGGGGCTTGTAGATCAACAGGAAAGTGGTTACTTTTTCTAGCTGTTTTTATCTTCCATGTTAATATCAAAAAATGCAATTTCTCTGTCACATCAGGCTGATACACATTTAACTGCTTCACAATAAAAGGAATGGGGCTACACTGATGAACCATGATATTAAACTACTGTAAAACACATTTGCAGAAGACACCTATGGATAGAATATAATGGTATACTAGGTAAGAATTTTTTTGTGTATTTTTTTTAAATCATACAATTTTTATACTCTGTAGTTGAGATTTTTCTTAGTTCCAAATCTAATTCTATGCAAGTTAATATTTTGTACTCTAACTTTAACAAGAACAAAATCAAAAGTATTGTTTAATGACAAATGTTAAGCTCAGTGGAATGCCTTAATTTCTTTCATGTATTATTAGAGGATATCCTAACACTAAAGAAGTCAATGGGAATTTAGCAATTTATTTGAATGGGACTGTGATCAAACAACTGATGATTTTTTAAAAAATTATTCCACTATTTTGAGAATAAAATGTAAAGATTCTCTTTTGAGAATAGGATGTAAACGACTTGTTTTAACAAAGTTCAGGAGACTATACTGTGTCACCAAGTAATAGCTGTTTTTACACTCCACATTTAAAAGTTCTGTATTTACAAAAATAAGTTAGCATAATGTGTGTGTAGGAAAGGAAAAAAAAAATCAAGAGCCTAATGACATTTCAATGACACATCCTAAAATGAAAGAAATGATACTTTTTGAAAAGAAAGTCAAATTTATGTGACATTGCCAATAGTACATCAGAAGTATTTGTAAATACAACTGTATCTAATATAGTACAATCCTTTGAAGTATGAAGTTGTTCTTTTCAATATTTTGCTTCAGCTTATTGGTTTTGACTGTGGCAGAGCCTTCTGAAATAATATTAAAGATACCAGGTGTAAGGATAAGCAGGGAACTCTATATCTGACTAAACAGGTCAAATGAGGAAAGGAACGCATGATAGAATTTGATGTAATTTCTAAAATGGTCTCTGTAGTTGTTTAAAATACCAGGTTTTCTCTGCATATTTAAGGACACACTGACAAATGCTGCCCTGACTTCTATCTCTTTCAATGCAAAGACATGAATAAAATTACAGAATATAAAAAATGAGATGGAAGTTGTCCCTGTCCTCATTTGCATTCTGACACTTCCTTTACCAAAAAAATCTCAATGTCTACATTTGAACATAATAGCATTTCAATAACACTACATGTGTACTTTAAACTAAGGTGTGATTTATGGCACATTTTAAAGAACAGCTACTGAGATCTGGGCATAGTTCCAGTGCTGACGTTGCAGTGCAATTGAAAGACATTGGACTATCACAGGCATTTCTTTTCTATTAGTGACCAGTAGAAGATCTTTTAACTTTCAGGAAGCGTCTTGAAGTGGTTAAGTGAGATGTCCTAATGATACTCTATTTCAAGGCATATCTGGGCTATTGTTGAGCATTTAATCACTGTAGTATTTGGCAATGAAATTGCATCCTGAATACCTAATTCATTGCCTCGTGCAGCATGAAAGTTTTTTTATGCCTACAGTACAAGAAAAATTATCGTATTGCAGACAACTTTCTGTAATAAATCTTAGCCTATCACAGCTAGGCACCTTTGTTATAGCAGTGTGAATCTCTATTTATTTCAATATCTCTACAAAACTATAGATAAATTAAGAAAAAAGAACAGATGAAAAGAAATATTTTGATGGATGTCAATGATGGCCATATAGAGAATAAACCCAAAATTAAAAGCTATGAAAGCAAGAATTGATACTGACAGAAATTTATCATAGTTTTTGTTTTCTCTTTAGTATACATTGGATATTTTAAAACATGTGATAATGTTAACACTGGCTTAATAACTGCAGAAAAAGACATATAGACATAAAGAGTAATTTATATATGATACATAGACTTTGTGCTATTAATATCTATTAACATTTGGACAACATTAATATTAATGACAGCAGTTGATAATTTCAACTGTCTCCAACATGTTTCATAGAAGAATGGAAGTGTTCAAAATACTCTCTGTCTGCCATAATTTGGAATTCATTTTTCAACACAGAAAATTTTTTGTTATCTCACCTGGCTCTGTGGTATGATAAACTGTTTCTTGAACTGAAAACCCTATGTAATTTACACTGAAAATGAGTCAGTCAAATCATTCAAAAATCTTGATAAACAATAAACACAGAAATTCCAAAACACATAGCCAGTTAGTACTGAAAAATATTTTGATTTCTGAAGTATTTGTATGATAAATATTAATCTACCAGCATAACTTTTCTTCAATGAGGGAAAAGAAAATGAGAAATATTACAATGTTAAATGTAACCACACTAACTACAGTATAGAGCATAGGCAAGCAGACAGGTTTTCACAGAACGGTTGGCCAAATGCTAAAGAAAGAAAGATTATTATCTGCATTGCATTACTCTGAGTCAAGGCCACAGCACCAGTGCCTTGGACAAAAGTAGCACCCACTGGCAGACAGCTGGCACTGGAAGTAACCTTCCTACAGGGTGCCAAAAAGGCCCTCTTGTCATGGCCACCAGCAGGATGTGGCTGTCACTGGCCACACTGACACTGAGCTTGCCCCCAGCCATGACAGCCAACCCCCGCCTATGTGCATAGGAACCTTTCAATATGTTTGGGGGTTTCATTCTGCACATTCCTGGGAACATATATTATTCTCCAGCATATCATTCAATTATAGAATCATTTAGTTTGAAAAGACCTTTAAGATAATTGTGTCCAATTGTTAACCTAGCACTGCTCAGTCCACCACTAAACCATGTTTTTAAGCACCACATCTACACATCTGTTAAATATCTCCAGAGATGGTGTCTCAGCCACTTCCCTGGACAGCCTGTCGTCATGCTTGATAACCTTTTCAGCGAAGAAAGTCTTCCTGATATGCAATCTAAGCCAATGCATGATTAGCAAGTTTGCCGATACCAGCTGGGAGGTGCTTTGGGCTCTCTTGAGACACAAGAGGCCTTGCAGAGGGATCTAGATAGCTTGGAGCATTGGCTGAATTCAATAGAATAAAATTTAGTAAGTCCAAATGCTGTATTCTGCACCTAGGATAGTAATGCTGGGCATCTGTGAGTGCTGTAGCGAAGGATTGGGGGTTTGTCTAGTTTGGCAAAAAGGATGTTGTGGGGTGACCTCAGTGCTCTTTGCTGCTTCCTGAAGAGGGGAAGTGGAGATGGAGATGCTGATCTCTTCATAGGACATCTGGATTAATGACATGCCAGGGGAGGTTCAGACTGAACATTGGGAAACACTGGAACAGGCTTTCTAGACAGGTGGTCAATGCCCCAAGCTTGACAGCGTTGGCATTTGGAGGCATTTGGACAATGCCCCTAATAACATGGTTTAACTTTTGGTCAGCCCTGACCTGGCCAGGCATTTGGACTAGATGATTGTTCTAAGTCCCTTCCAGGTGAAATACCCTATTCTATCCCATCCTATCCTAGCCTAGCCTAGCCTAGCCTAGCCTATCCTAGCCTATCCTAAACCTACCCTAGCCATTTACTCTCATTGTATCACTTGTTATTTGAGGAAAGAGACTGACCCCCATCTCACTACAACCTCCTTTCAGGTACTTGTACACAGTGATAAGGTCCCCCCAAGCCTCCTTTTCTCCAGGCTAAATAACCCAAATTCTCTCAGCCTTTCTTCATAGGAGAGGTGTTCCAGCCCTCATATTATTTTTGTAGTTGCCCTCTGACCAAGCTCTGACAGGTCCATGTCTTTTCTGTACTGAGGACTCCACAGCTGGACACAGTACTCCAAGTTGGATCTTACCAGCGCAGAGCAGAGTGGGTGAATCGCCACCCTGAACCTGTTACCATGCTTCTTTTTATGCAGCTCAGGATATGATTGGCTTTCTGGGCTGAAAGTGCATCTTGCTGGTTCATATTAAATTTGTTGTCTACCGGTATTCCCAAATTCTTCTCTGCAGGGCTGCTTTTGACCCATTCATTACCCAGTTTGTACTGATATTGGTGAATTCCCTGTCACAGTTGCAAGACCTTGCACTGGCCTAGCTGAACTTCATGAAGTTAAAGGAAATTTAGAAAGGAATGGTAACAGTAAGAATTTAATTTTGTTATTTTTCTACCTACCTCTGGTTTTGGTTTTGCATTTTAAAAATTTACCCTATCTAGATAACAGGCCTTTTTGATACTTACGTATTATAAGACTTTATAACACCTTACAATCACTTTAATCCACCTGGTTATGATGCATAATTTCCTAATACAAAGCTCAAGAGAGATATTTGAATTGTGTGTTTCTTCAAGGCCACTACATCATGGCAGTCTAAAAACTCCATCATTGCTGCTGTGATCCGTCAGTAGTGTCATTAGAAAGCAAGAATCAAACTGCTGGAAGTATTCCAACAAAATAATGCTGAATGGTTTCCAGAAAGTATTTTCCAAAAGACATTAGTTACTCCATCTCTGTCTGAACTGGCAGTTGTCCGGAGAATCCTACATTCTGTATGGTGTTAACTGGTGACTCACTGTGTATTTTCTATGTTTCACTGCATCATGGATTGTGTTTGGTTTCTGATAGCAAACAACTAGAAATATAATGATGATTCTGTTAATATATGTGATGGCATAAGATCATATGTCTATCTCATGTAGATTTAGAATGGGATTGCATGACTCCCAATGTTTTCTGCAGATCATAATTTGAGTAATAAAGAAATTTCCTCAGAATTTAAAATTATGTCAATCACTGACCTCCTGAATAATAAAAATATCAGAGAAAGACTTAAAGATGGGAGGTAAAGATAACTGGGAAGAAGACTAGAACAGTATCAGTTGTATTCCTGAAATGAGATAGATCTTGATTGGCTGCTTGCAAGAAAGTACTGGAATCCTGAACCCACTCTTATTTTAAGAGGTACTGATTTCATGAGCTTTATTGTGCATCCTTTACTTGGCTTATATGAGTGGACAGTTGGGAGGTAGATCTTCATATAATTGTTGCCTTTATTTTGGGCATTTTTGTCATAATGAATGAGTATTTTCACCTAAATAATGAGTCAGGAATAAAAGTTATATATTTATACTGATGAACTTTATGACAATCAACATAATAGCTTTTTACTGGAACTGCATCAGAAGTAAATTGCTCTTATGATTCTTTCTGAACTAAATCCAAGAGCAAATGAACAAATTCATTTTCTGTTGTGTTCCAAAAAATCTGGCTCTCTGCAGGGCACAGTACAGTGTCTAAAATTGCATAGTGGGTTTTGCACGTTTTCTTTTTTCAGGCAGTGATTTTGAAAACTGAATTTTTTTTCTTCATTCCCTCTCCTTATCTCTTATATTGTCTTTAAATTTCTCAGGCTGTACTTTCTCTGGGTTTTTTTGCATTTCGTTTGTTTGTTTGTTGATTTGTTTGGGGTTTTTTTTCATATTACAGACCAAAGGACTTTGTGATCATTGAAAAGAACAACATACTTCACAGGCTTCTCTGGCTTTCTTGCTTTTACAGGTTATATACATTTTTTGAAATTAACAATTTCACCATTCACTGTTAAGTTATTTTAAAGAACATGACTCAGTGTGTAAATACTACTTAACAATTTTTGCTTAATTAATAGTGTGAAAGTGAAAAAACACCATATTCTAAATTTATAGAGGGCTTTTGGATGACAGCAGATGTAAAATTATGATGATCAACTGGAGTGTACAAATACAAATTCAGGTAAAAAAACCCCTCATTTGGCAGTTTAGAAAATAGAAAAAAATCAACTAATGTTCCAGATGACAAGGCATCAGATGCATTTCTTTGAAGTATTTTAGGTCTACTGACCACAATTTCAAGAAATATGTAATTTTTCTCATCTGAACTTGTCTAATGTAGCAACACAAATATGCAAATGAGAACTACAGACATGCCAGCATGAATTTTATAATAATCCATTGAATTGTTAAATAATGCATAGGTAGACAATTCTTCAACTCTAAATGGCAAATAGCTAGGGGACTTGTCTCTAAATATAATTATTGCTCAAATGAAGAGAAGCTTCTCACAAGTCAGTATAAGGTCCAATACTATTCAGTACCTGTATAAGCAGTTTGGGTTATAAGATTGAATGTACTCAGATGAAATTTGTGAATGGCACCAAACAGAGAGGAGAGTTAGATATTCCAGAAAGAACAGCCAGTCTACAGCAGCATGTTGGCAAGCTGAAAGACTGGGCTGTTAAAAATTACATGAGGCTTAACAAAGCTAAATATGAATCTCTGTATATGGGACAGAATAATTCCAAACATCAGTACAGCCTGTGATGTGACTGTCTGGGGTGTAGTTGTGCTGAAAATGACCTTGGCAACCTGGTGGACAGTCAATTAAACATGAATCAGCAGTGTGCTTTCACAGCAATAAAGGTAAACCATGTCCTGAGCTGCATAAGCAAGAGTATATTCAGCAGTTCAAGGGATGTAATTATTCCCCGTTCAACTCAGGATTTCTGGGCTCCATCTGATATTATGTCAAGTTTTGGCCTTACAAGTTCAAGAGAGGCATTGAAAAACTGGTAAGAGTCTCACAGAGGGTTACTAAGTTGCTTGTAAGATTTGAGAATTTGACATGTGAAGAAAAGTGGAGGAATTAGATTTGATCACCTCAAGGGAACACTGGAAATTAATCAGTCTTCAGGTTTCTAAAAGGCATTTATAGAGAGATAGAGGTTCACAAGGTTGCAGGTGAAAAGAAGCAACAGGCATGGGCTGCTTCAGGGGAAATTCTGCCTGTATATTAATCTTTCACTGTAAGACCAGCCAAACATTGGAAAAGAGTGTCCAAAACTGCTAGACTGAGCATGACATAGCCTGCATAGCATGGCCTAGGGCCATTCTTTCAAAAGATGGTTTGATCAAATGATGTCCATAAATTCCTTCCAGCCTAAACTTTTCCATGATTCTATGATTTCTGCTAAATAAAAGGAAAATAAATATTTTGGGTTTTTTAACAATAGCCTCACAGTGTGTTAAAATTTTAAAAACCTCAGACATTTCAATTGTAGGGCTTAATGTAGAATTATGCTATTTATCTGTATATAGGAACAATATTTAATCTCTGTTGAGCATGTGTAGGCTTTATTTCTGATACTGAGCTTTAATTTTCTCAGCTCATTCCTATAAGTATCCTTTGGTACTACTCTTACTCTTGTTAGCTCTATAAAGCTACAAGCTGAAGGCCCTAAAAAGTATAGGTCCCTGAAATGCCAGGCAGTGCTCAAATAGATATAATGCCCATTTCTATCCCCAAGATCCTAAAATGCAATTGAATTTGTAATCATAAACACTTCTTGTTTTCTTTGTTTTTTTTACGGTGTTTAAATGCACATAAATATTTACCATGTTACATTTATCTGGGTACATGTATTTAACCATGCACAATTTAACCTTTTTTCATAAACTCCATTCATCTTCTCAATCATGCGAAGGCGCACAATCTCCTTGGTTTCCTGCGTGATGCTGCAGACAAATCTGAAAATGTTAG
>JANHGB010038210.1:27104-37703 GCA_026283785.1 Coracopsis vasa
ACTTTGGTCCCTCAGTGGTCCCCAGCCCTGCCTGCAACAGCAGAGAGCCTAAAAGAGCCATTCTTCCAGGGCAAGGAGCCCGTGTGGGAGCCTCCAGCCTCAGGAACCCAGAGCGAGTGGAAACCACAACTCTGCCAACTCCATGTGTGCTCACAACAAATGCAAAGGCAGCTTGGGTCAGAAAAACATCAAGAAATATATTTAGAAAAAAACAGCTCAACACAATAAATTACAACTCTTCTGTTTGAAGTTCCTTCCCATTCTGCCATATCCATCAGATCTCGAATCGAGGAGCAGGGTCATTTCAGTTAGGCTGCTGATGGTCATTCCGTTTGCCTGGAACACGCTGGGTAGAGAGGGACTCTGCTGTCAGGGCTAAGCCGTGGCTGGGGCTGGGAGCCAGGCACTACATAATGAGACCTGGGTCGTGTGGTCCAAAGAAAGCATAAGGCAGTGTAATGTTGGCACTTGTGCCACTAGGACGAGGGCCCCGGGCACTGTGTCCCTGAAGCAGGGCCCACACCAGCACCAGACCCAGCACCAGACCAGCAGTGGATGGGCGGCACACGCTGTCTTACTGCTGGTTAGTCCACCTCCATTTCCACCTTCTCCTTCAACTCCACATCCACTTCCATCTTCTCCTCCTCCAGCCCCACATCCACACTGCTGACAGCCTCCTCTGCAGTCTCCGTCATGTGTTGGAACATCATAAACCAAAATTCAAGCAGAAGAGTGAATTGGTGCTGCCCTGGCCAGGCAAGTGGACCTGTAGAATGGGGGTCTCGGCACCCCTGTCCCCTCTAGATGCCCATGGAGAGCAGTGGGTTAATGGTGACCTGGATACATCCCCAAGCTGGTGTGAGGCTTATTGGCCAGCAGCACTCACCAGCGCTGACAGGCTGGCATCTGTGGCCAGAGGATCTTGCTCTTTCTGCACTCCAGCACCTTGTGGAGTGGCAAGATCTTGCAGACCTGCCAGAGTAGAGATGGTGGATGGAGAATGTGCCCTGCATGGCCCTGGGCGCAGGACCTGGCCCTGTTCCTGTCTCAGCACCCACAAGTTCCTTACTCTGCGCAGGCAGCTTTTCCCCTCTTCAGTCTTCCATAGGCAGGGCTGCATGCTGACACCAACATGGGGACTGGAGCACCGCTGGCAGGTAAGAAGGGCTTGGTGTACACAAGAGACAATGGGATCAGAGGAGAAGTGCTGGGAGCAGAAAAGAAGGGGGCCTGAGACAGCTGAAGAGGAGAACTGCTGGGAGCAGGGGTGAAGAGCTGAGTTGTGTTCTTCACTGGGCAAGGGCTGCAACATCACACCTCTGTGACATGGGAGGTCTGGAGCTGGCTGTGCAGCAGGGGATGCACAGGGGATGAGCCTTGAAAGGGTTGAAGCTTCATGATGGACATTGAGTAATCATTAGGTTACCCCTTGAGTCAACTACAACACACTGTTGAGTCAACTTAAGCACACTGTTGTGCTTAAATAGATAATAGCATGGGTGAACGCTGTGCTGGCCAAATCCATGGGGCCAGGACCATCTCCTTTGTTATTTCACTGTCCTGTGAGCAGCCTGAAAGCCAACCTGAGCACTGCTGGGATATGGCCATGGAAGTGGAATTCACACCTGTCTGGCCTTGGGATGCAGGCAGCAGTAGGACATGGCTGCACAGCCACGTCCTCCAGCTGGACATGTCACTGGTGAGCCTATAGGAGCACCTGCACCCTTCCTCCCAGCTGTGGGCATGCAGGGGCTCGCGGGACAAGTCAAGGAAGATGGAGACTCCCTTTTCATAAGGAAGCACATGGAAAAAATGAGGGCCAGTGGGTAAAAGTTACTCCTGGTGACATTCTGACTGGACACAAGAGGAAAATCTTTTACAATGAGATCAGCCATTGGAATAATCTCTTCAGGGAAGTGGCGGATTCCCCAGCACTGGACACTGTTAAGATTCTGCTAGACAGAGTGCTGGGGACATCTAGTCTTGGTCACGCTTTGCCTGGAAATGTTGGACCAGACGATCTGTGAGGTCCCTTCCGACCTGGTGTACTATGAAATTTGTGGCTCTTTTCAGACCGCCTCTCAGTTTCTTTACATCATTCTTATATTGGCACTGCACTCACTATTAATAATACCTTTTCTAAAGTAGGTGACTACCTCATTTATTGAAGATCACCATAATGTAACTCATCAAAACACCTCTACTGGTTTACATTATTTAATGATGTCTTCTATCATTTAATTAGATCCTTCAGGCTTCACTTTTGTATGGAAGTTTAATCTATTAGGATATTTGGGAAAACTAAAAAGAAAAAGAGTGTGAAATAAAAAATAAGCCAGTATGATAATTGACCATATAGTGAATTAAGAAGCTAAATTGTACTAGATGATCTCTAAGGTCCATTTCAACTCAAACCATTCTATGATTTTATGTACACAAATAATATTTTCCAAGGACTGCCTATGTTTGCTTACTGTACTCCCTGCAAAATTAATGTGTAGTTTCATTATTACCAACTATTTTGCTACAGTTATTAGTTGTAGCTCATTCTACTATCTTACCTTGAACATTGAAAGAAGTATGTGGTATTCGTATCACCTTTTATATCTCAAACTTATCTGTCGATCATTTCAGTATCTGGATCTATGATGTGTAACTAATATCTAACATGTTAATTTAAATGAAATTAAAATAAGCCCATCATATGAAAATGTAAATTATTTAATTTTTCATTGAATATACCGTAATACATTGAACTAGAAAATTCTTTTTTTGAACTAAAAAGTAACTTGCAAATACTTTTGTGATTTCAAACTAAATTTTTGAGCATCTTGGTATTTACCTCTGACACGAGACTGAAAAGGAGCTCAGTTCAAATCCTAGAAGTAAACCCAAGTACCTGACATCTCCAGTTATCCATTTATTACCTTAGGAAAAAAAACCAACGCAGTGATACAGTAAAATAAATATGATTTGTATTGAAATGTTTTGCTGGTTCTGTATGACTTTAGGAGATTCAAGGGAAAAAGAAAAGGCTCTTTTATGACTGTCATCTTCATAAGAATATATAAGAATTCTGCAAATACATAAAAGAAGCAAGCATTTTGGTAAAATCACTTGAGTTAACAGAATTTAGCATCAGTATTTGACTGAGCATTCTGCCTGACATAGTACAAACTATAGATATATGTAATTGCTGTAACTATTGCATTTTTACTGTAATCAGACATGAAGAGTGCAAAATATATGTTGAGCTACTTAAAATATTTTTTCAATGCTTTACACAACTTTAATTGTATTTTTACTGCTATAACCACATAATTTTAAAAGTGAAGATTATTAGGTCCACCATGTTTCTTAATGGAAATGTATAGGAGACTACCTTTGGCCAGATATGTTAACAACTTGTGTGTTAATAAGGAAATGATAATTTCACTATCTCCTGTAAATCTCACAGTCCATTTGGAAATATATGGCTCAATTTCCAATTCTGTGTAATATGGAAGTCTTGTAACTACTATTGGTGCCCTGGCCCATTTCATTACCTGGGCACCTTGTAGTCCAATACTAATGTTAACCAAGACATTGCACCTCGACAATGGAAAAACAGACGATATTATTTCTTGAATCCTTTTCAAACAAACAGAAGAAAGATTTTAAACAGAGTAGCTTAAAATTTTAAACTGAGTAGATTTTAATACCTAATTGTCTTTTAATATACTCGAGAGTACCTGTTTTCATGCTACAGTGAACATTGTAGTTTCTTGGATTTTTGAGGTCAAATTTTATGAGACCATTGAAAGATTGGTTTTAAGGTTTTGAAGGAAACATACCTTAAAATTAAAATCTGGATAACTTATAATGCTGCCCCTCTAATTATTTTGATCAAGATAGAAATATCGGTATTTATAAGGAATTACTGAATATTAAAATATGCACTGCTATCAAAAGTATTGTTTATGTTTTTTATAATGCTGAAAATCTAGAAAACTGCATCCCTGCAATAACGAAATAATTTTAATATCATTCACAAAGTAACCCATGAAGAATTCAACATTCTATATTAAAAAAGCAGTGAATGTTATCATACTAACATTGCCATGATGAATATACTGCAGTCTTCTAATAGGAGATGATCATTAGGTTTATAGTACCTAGCCACTGAAGGCACTTGCTATTGCAATTTCATTGTTATGAACAAATAGTAGAATGACTGTAGGTTAAGGTGCAATATTAAGGTGAGGCACATTTGGGTAACTGAAGTACTAGCCTCTCCTGCATGGGAAAACACCTTTCTAGCAAACGAAAAATGTAGAATTGCAATCTTAAATAAAGCAGCTAAAAAAAATGAAAACAGCTTTACCAAACTTTGAAACAGTTCTGACAGTATTCACACACTAATCTACTCTTTTGAGTCAGTTTATAGCCTGTATCTATCTCCACAGGTCAGAGGTTAGAAGGAATATTGTTAAGACAGTTGATTTGAAATAACACATGCATCAACTGTAAATTTGCTTGAATAATTATTTGTTCTTGAATCAAAAAGAAGGTTAAAGGGTATTTTGCAGTCTTGCTGAACCAAAATCAGAAATCATCACAATCCCCTTGTCCAGTTACTGATTCAACTGAAAACTGACATCTCCTGGCAAGATCTGAATCAGCATGAAGTCTTTGCATTTACTAAAGCCTGGAGGGGAGCTTCAAGTTTCACCTGTCTTTTCATCTGAACATCATTCTTTCTATTTCACTGTCAGGTTTGCGATCATGTGCAGTGTGACTCTTCTCTGCCTTAGCCTGGTACTGTGTTGGTTTGTTCCTAAGAAGGTCTTTAAGTAAAATGTTCCAAGTGAGTTCTTACTTTTCTGCAGGGGACAGGTACTTTTTTTTTCTCTGACAGATGATCCTGCAAAGACCCAATCGATCCAAGGTGTGTCCTAGCTCTCACAGTGGTGAACATCACTCTATGCGTGTGTACATTACCATATTCATGTGCTGTGGAAAGTGCTGAGTGTGAAAAGATATTGTGCACTTCCCTTACACCTCACCTCACCCCTTCATTTTTTTTATCACTGTTATGACATTGATAGACACGGAGGACTGCAGTTCAACTTTGTTTACATTCCTAACTGCTGTGTGCTGGATTTAGGGAACTTGGAGAGATGTTAGAATACTACTCTGAGAAATAAAAATTGCCTGTACGACAACACTCCAGCACTGATATAAATGACTAAAACACAGAAAAAAGGTGGAATGAAATCTATTGGGGAAATAACTTTGAATGCAAATCTGTTATGTGTATTGTTAGTGAACCAGTGAGGTACCTGCTGCCAAATACTTAGGGCATACTAGTAAATTTAGAATGGATATAGTTCACCTAAAAGGGATGTAGTTATCCAAACCTCATCTGAAGCCCAAAGAAAGATCCCAGGTTTAGTTTACAAAATTCTCTACTCCAAATCCATTGGGCAGTCCTCTTAGATTTCTAGTTTCCAGTATTCCTGAGCAGCTTGTTCTCCTGATTAGATTTTGAATACAACTCAAAATGAGACAAGCAGTGGCCTAAATGCTGTCTAAATATCTCCTAAAGTTAGAAAAAAAAAAAAGATGCTACTTCATTTTCCTCCTTTAGGTCATCACATTTCATTTCAGCAGAGGGATTTCATTTGCTACTTTTAAAATGCATATTGCATTAAATTAACTTATTGCAGGTACGCATAAAAAAGCAAATGGAATTTTGACAATGAATTTGTGCAAAATTTTCTGGGTGATTGGCTATGCACATAACAACAGAAAAAAGCACAAGAAGCTTTGTTTAGCTCATCAGCTATTTTTACTGGAAAGTTTATTTTTGTATGATTACTTTTTTTAAGATGCTATATTTTGAATGCCCCATCCCTGAAGTGTTCAAGGCCAGGTGGGTCGAGGCTTTGAGCAACCTAGTTGAGGGGAAGGTTTCCTTGCCCATGGCAGGGACATCTAGTTGGAACTAAATGATATTTAAGGTCCCTTCCAACCCAAACTGTTCTATGATTCTATGATTTTTCTTTTATATTTGCCAAATCACACTGTATAAACTAAGGAGATTTTATTTTGAACAGTCTAGAAGGGTGACGTCAAGGATAATAAAAGTTCAGAATACCACCAGCATAAAGTTGATATGGAACAGCCTATTATTACGTCATTTATAATATCTCTTAATCTTTCCAAGTAAAACAGAAGACTGAAGGTAACCACTATTTAAAGGAAATTCAAATAGCTGCAAATAATGGCTTTCACTGAAATCATTAAAACACAATCAGAAATTAATAATTTTATTCAGAACATGAGTTTTTTTTGAAAAACAAGAAAAGCACATGTAGTTCCTTTAAGAAATATGTGGCCTTTGTTAATTGATGGCAAAATTTTCAAAGAAGCTATGGTCACTGAACTAAATTAGGAAGTTTGAGTCCTCAGACAATAAAACTTACGGTGTGAGATCTGTGTGTAGGGAACGGTAGGGAACGGTACGGAATAAAAGAGAAGCAGAAAAGTTAAACATCTCTTAGATCCCAAGTGTGTTTTGCCATCTTTGATCTCCTGCTCATGCTACTATGTAATAATAGTAAAGATTTGTATATACTGTAAGCAAACACATTGACAAATTCTACTAGAAATGTCTTTAAACCAACCTTTATTCTAATGATGAAATTGGATGTATTTCACAAGAGTTTGATGATAGTTATCACAACACCTTTCTTGCACAGTTCAGATTAATAGCAACAACCACAAACAGCTCTGAGCCAGATTGTCAGAGCCCACAGCTTGAAGCAGAATTTCAAAAGCACTCAGTACTCATCAGGAACCAGTACTACATAGCTTGTTGTGAATGGTGCTCAAAATCTGCCTAGAAGAATTTGCAATCACAGGTCTCTAAAGAGCAATGCAAACAAGTGCTGAGTACCACCTACTCATTCAAGTAAAGCCAATTACACAGTGATATGCAGCCTGATAAAGTGGAAGTTCCAGAAGAGTTCAAGGAATTAAAAAATAACATCACTAAAATAGAAAAGCAATCAATAAAAAATGCTCATGGTCTTTTTAATTCACAATAAAAAAATAAAATAGGATTTAAGAATGGAAAGACAATGGTGTATAATATAAACAGTTCCTACACAGTGTATTTTTATAGGATATGATTATATTTAAATTATTTCTTTTCTTGTAACACCTCTGTTTTTCTCCCTTCTTTCTAATTCAGTATGATGTGAATGAAGGACTATATCTTTTTCTACAACTCTTAGTAATTGTTATGCTTACAGCTACAAAAGTGTCTAAGTGGATGTCTGATCTAGGATTGTGCAAGAGTTGTTACTATCCACTGTCTTATTCCTATTCCTTTAATAGTTATTATATACATGCCCTATTCTCCTTAATTTTACTGAAGCCCAGGGAGTTGGACTAGAGTCCAGTGACAGCAAAACATTTTATAATTGAAGTCTGATTATTGTACCTTTCTGGATTCCACACTCTTCATGTTCTTTAATCATTTCCCTCCACACCTTTATTGACACATTGCTTTATGTGATTTATGTCAGTGAAATTGTAACTCTATATTTGTAATATTTTCCTCAAAAAGGGATAAATACTTGAGAACTAATTATATACTCACAATATAAACTGAAACTGTTTTAATACCCCAAGTAAAAAACTCTTCTTCCAGAAGTAAGCCTTTGAAAAATTTTGATGTTTAACCAAAAATTACACATTTGTGCTGAAAGGTATAGTAAATGTACATTTCCTGATCTCATCTTCTGAGCATTTAATCAGTTCCAATACTATGGTACTGGGTTCTGAACATACAATGCCAATTCAGTTGACAGTTGATCCTTGTTAGCTTACATAACTCAACTGGTGTGGCTAGCTGACATAATATAAACTTTCCAGAGAGCTACAGTCTTTATATGTTATTCTATGGGATGAATCAGTGAAACATGCAGAAAGAGTGATGTTTTCACCTATTTTATGCTGGGGTTTTGAGCAATAGCTACATATATAAATTTCTCCCTCCCAATTTCTGTAGCTTCCCTCTGATTTTGTCCTTTTTAAACTCTCTAGAATTGTTCCAATAACAAATAAACTATTTTGTGTTCAATTTTTCTGAACACTGAAATATTACTAGTGATCAGTTTTCTTTTTGACAGTGGTGTGAATTGAACTTTCGTATGGCTCATTAACCAAAGAATCTGATTAAAATATTCCAGATAAACAAAGGGAACATTTGCTAATGACATGGTCTCCTTGTTCTAATAATAATAATAAAAAAACCTATTATCTATTACCTTTTAGAGATGTCAGTAGAGAGGACTCTGAGAATTTAGGTTTGTTTCTCACACAAAGTTAGTTACAAAAATTAATCACATCCACACTGCTAATAATTCTTTTTCTGTGTCCAGATGCGATTTCTGAGGACACCAGCAAGTATCTGGGGATGGGCAAGAAGAGGGCCAGAAGCTAGAATTATGAAACATGATTATTTCAACATCTCTGTTATACTCAGTTGAAACATAATTAAAAATTATCACCAGCAGAGAATCTTTGTTATCAGACTCTTGGCAGCTTATTGCATTAGAAACACTGGTTATTCACCACCTGGTCAGAGGCAGATGATCTGATCTTCAAATCATGCAATACATTGTTGGTTTGTGACCTTTTTTTTTAATAAACCATAAAAGAGGAATTTCTATTGATTTTTAACTGTTAGCATTTTTAGTGGCTAGACTGTATGAAAGATTTACCTCATAATTCAAAGTATTCAGGATGAAAAATTGGCAAAACATCTGTAAAAGTTAGTATATGCTCCCACAACAGTCCAATGAGTACAGAGTTTTGAAGTGAAAATAAAAGGAATTTTTTTTCAATAAACATGAAAGTACTTGCTCTCCACAACTATGTGAAAGGATGTTGTAGTGAGGTGAGTGTCAGTCCGTTTTCCCAAGTAACAAGTGATAGGATGAGAGGACGTGGCCTTAAGTTGAACTAGGAGAGGTTTAGATTGTATATTAGGAAAACATTTTCTTCGTTGAAAGGGTTGCCAAGCACTGGAACGGGCTGTCCAGGGAAGTGGTTGAGTCACTATCCCCACGGGTATCTAAAAGATGTATAGATGTGGCACTTAGGGACATGTTAGTGGTGGACTTGGCATTGTTAGGTTAACAGTTGCACTCGATGATCTTAAAGTTCTTTTCCAACCTAAATGATCCTATGATTATCCTTTACTATGAAGTTTTTTTTTCAATATATTGCTAAAAACATGGGCATCATACTTTGATGATATCTCTCTTTGAGTCACCCTATATTACCAAAAAAGCATGATTGTTTTGGGCCTTTTTTTCCCCTCAAAACAGCTTCTAAGCAAAACTGTGAAAGAGAATATATGTTTCTAATGAAGTAGTAGCTGGCTGACAATTTATTTTATCAGGTGGTATCTGATCTGCATGAGAACACTGTCCCTTTTATTTTCTTTAAAATTTCTTATATTCACATGTTCTCAGTAGAAACTAAACCACTGCAACTTCACTGGAATTGCATATAATTTATGCTAAGACATAATAAAACTCTGAACAGTTTAGGCAGATTGAATGAAAACTGAAATATGAACACCTTACCCAACCTAAAAACACGATCTGCCAGGAGAGCGACTTCAGCTCATCGTCTTAGCACTGCAAAGCAACCACTTTAAACTGGTTGATATAATGTTTGCAGTATAAAAAGTTCATGTTAATTAATCCAGTCTATGAGAAAAATACATCTGCCTAAATCATACCTTTTAAGATATATAATAAATAATAAACCAGTGTTATCTTCAATTTGCTTTTTAGTTTATTTAAAAAGCAATTAAACCTCATCTCATTCAATGTGATTTTTTTTTTTTTTAATCATTACTAATATAGAAGAATGTTGCAGGCTAGAGATATTTAAATTGGGAATTGTTTTTGGTTAGCTATTGCTGAGTAGCATTTCCTGTGTTGCCTACACTTCTAAATATGATTGGTACCCTTCTGCTGTACAGGAAATGTACTGTCACAAATATTTTAGACTTGTTTTCAGCAACTGGTCTTTAATTTAGTTAACATAACTGTCCTGATTTTGCCTGGGATAGAGTTAATTTTCTCCCAGTAGCTGATGCAGTGCTGTATTTTACCTTTAGTCTGAGAATAATGCTGATAACACACCAATATTTTTGTTGTTGCTAAGTAGCACTTGCCCTGAGTCAAGAACTTTTCAGTCTCATGCTCTGCCAGTGAGGAGGACAGAAGAAGCAAGGAGAGAGCACAGCCAGGACACCTGACCTGAACTAGCCAAAGGTATATTCCATACCATAGAGCGTCATGCTCAGTATATGAACTGGGGGTGAGGGAGTGGGGTGGGTTAGCCATAAGAGACCGATCACTGCTGGGGGATGGGCTGGATATTGGTCAGTGCTTGGGGAGCAACTGTATTATGCATCACTTTTCTTTCTTTGGTTGTATTCCCTCCCCTCCTTCTCCTTCTCCTTCTCCTTCTCCTTCTCCTTCTCCTTCTCCTTCTCCTTCTCCTTCTCCTTCTCCTTCTCCTTCTCCT
>JANHGB010038213.1:0-25683 GCA_026283785.1 Coracopsis vasa
TGCGGAGGCCAGTTAACGTGCCCTTAGATATCTTCTCAGAAGAGATTCGTTTCTATGAACTGGGGGAAGAAGCAATGCTGGGGATGAGCCGTGGTGGGGGCGAAGGCCGTGCTCCGGGCGTGTAGAGAGACTGCGGAGGTGAAGCCTCTGCTCCCTCGCCGGGCAGAATGGAGGCCGTTGGAGCCGCAGAGGACGTGTTTTATGAGGAGGAGGAAGTGAACTGCTATGACTTCGAGCCTCTACCGACACTGCTGGAGGATGAGGTGAGTGAGGCAGGTGCAGGGACGGAGCCGCCGCCGCCCTTGTACTCACCTGAGGAGGCGGCCTCAGGGGTAGCCGGCACCTCACTACTCCCGTTGGCGCCTGTTTCTTATTGCCCCCGCCGCGGGGTCAGCTGCGTGGGCCCCGGCGCCGGCCGGAGCTTGGGGGTCACCCGGCCCACCGGGAGCGGCCAGGCCGTGGCAGCAAAACTGTCCTCTTTGGGTTCACGGTGTGTTTCTCACGTTCTTCTGGCTGGTTATTCTGGCAACCAAGTTGGGCTTAGTCTGTCCCCGTGCACCTTCTCCACACAACAGCAAAGTCATGGTTCTCGAGTGCGGGGTGTCTCGTAACTCCCGTGGCAGCCGTGGGTTAATGCTGCGGTCGGGGAGTGAGTGTCCTTGTCACACCTTATACAGGGAAATTTCTTATTACAAGCAAAAGTGTTTCTTGTAGCTACAAACCAGATTTTTGTACACTCATCTCCTCCTGCCCTGTTGCTATTTGTTCAATTGCTGTGCCAAGTAACCTGAAATAACCTGTAGCTAAACCCAGTTCTGCCATCACATTTATCTGGTTTTGTGCGTGGTTTTGCACTTGACTTTTATTCCTCTTGCTCATCTTTGTATCTTTCTACATGAAGTGTGTTCCTTTTCCCCCTGCTGAATGTTTGGGCAGAATGTTTTGTTGATTTTAAGTTGGTTGTTTGGTTTGGGTTTTTTTAAGTAGAAGTTTGGTAAACCATATATGAGCCACTTGTTCTCCAAGTTACATCTTGCAGACTTTCTCATTTGCTAGGTCAAGAACCCAAACTCAATCAGGACTTGAAAGTGAGTTTTAAAATTAAAAGCCCCTTACAGTGTTTCTTCAGGGTGCGAGAAAACTGAAGGTCAACTCTTCTGTGTGAGGAAGGCCTGAGCCCATTTTTCTCACCTGCTAAATGTATACTTTGATTATGGATTCTCAGCAGTCCTTTCTATTTAGTTATTCCAGGTACGTGAATATTTTCCATATTCTTGTTGAGGGAATGAGCATGACCTGTCACCTGGCGGCTAGTGAAGTTAAAAGGACTGCTTTGAAGTGTACTCAGTGGGCTTACCCAGGCAACCCGGTGTTTTTTCTTAAAATGTGAGGAATTTAATGAATGGTTAACATTTGGTTAACGCATTTTCCATGATTTTTGGAACAGATTGTTTTGAAGTTTGTGTGAATTGGCGAAAAGGCTTAGGTGCCAGGAAACTGTGAATGCTTAGTCATTTAGTGAAGCCTGTGATTTTCACCACTGGACCTGTATAAGGAATGAGGTTGGGGTATAATGTTTGTGGTTTACAGAAGCCAATATGTGAAGCAAGAAGCTGCCTGAGCTGAAGAGTAGGAAATGCAAAGGATGTGGGTGTGTTTCAGATACCTTTCTTTACTAGGACTTTCTTTGTCTCACACTCCTTCATATTTAAGATTTTTGAGAAGTTACCTGTGGCCAATTAATTTGTTTTCTCTTCCTGCTCTCTCTTCCTCTGCCTAATTATATGCTACTGTGTGTTTTAGATTTTCTGAAGAAAATATAAGAATAAAATGAGAACTAAAGTGAATAATTAAAGCATGATTGTCTGACCTGTTCACTTTTTGTAGTTATTAAACAGTAATTGCTTTTACAAGTGTATTTTACTGTTAATGAGATGAGGGAAAAGGCATCAGCATCTCTGTTACGTAACACACTTGAGTTTTCCTGTAATTCAAGTGGACCAACTTTCAGTGGTCCAAGTATAGAAGTCATGCCTCGCCAGAAGCTTCAGCTTGCCAGAAACTTCTGTGTTATAGTCTTAAAAGGACTTTTTTTTTTTTTCTTTTTTATTCCTTTTTTTTCCCTACAATGAAAACTTTGTTTCTATATGGCTTTGGGGATGCAAACTAGTCCACTGCATGTCTCTCCGTTTTCAACGCTTCGTTCTCTACAAAGGCCTTGCTTTGCTGCAACAGCAGTTTTAGTAACTTGGGTCAAGATAGCGTAATCTTTGGAGAAATACATGGTTTATGTGGAGAAATACATGGTTTCTGTGAAGAAATACCTTCACATCCTGGAGCACTGAAAAGAGCAAGGCTTGCAGTATGGTTGTGGTAGTGGTGTTTTGCTTTTGTTTTTTAGTCTTCACCTAGCCATCTATTGCTGATTGAAGCTACTGAACATTCATTCATAGACCTTTCTTCTTTTTTTTTTTTTTTTTTTTTTTTTTTTTCCCCCCCCCTTCTTTCTCTTTTTTTTCCCCTTCCTTTTTCCTTTGTTGTGAGTTTGGGGTTTTTCGGTTTTGTTTTGTTTTCTTATGTATTGCCTGATTTGTCCCATCACCTGGAAGGAAGATAAGTTTATCTGACATGAGTTCATTATTATCTTCTGTTTACTCCCCAAATAACCACAAGACAGAGATGTTTTTGTGGGTTTATACTGTAGATATCACTACTAATGATTAATATCCGCTTGTAGAGCTCAGCCTCAAAGCTTGTCGTAAATTCTATCAAGTCCTGATTGTGACTGGAATTTGATATTGAAGCTGTCTTAAAGGTTGATCCTATGAGAGTTTAAAATAAAAATAATTACAGGTTCATTGCTTTGATCACAGAATTTCTGTTTCTTTTTTCTTTTTTAAACTTTTTCTTGCCATAGAATTAGCAGTTTGTCATTTCCTTTCCAAGCCTATCCTCATCCTGCCTATCCTTATCCTACCTGTCAGTTTGGTCAGCTTCAAAATCTAATGGCTTGTGGTCCAGCTCCTTTTCATATGTTAATGTTTTCAGATACAGGAATCACTGTGCTGCTCTTCATGCTTCGAAGAAGTTCACCATAAAGATATGCAAAACCTCCTCTTCCACCCTCAAAATGTGATGGCAGCATTACACATTACACATATGGTGTTAGCACAGCACAAAAAAAAAATGAGATCTTTTGTCTTGTCTACCTGAACTGTAAGGGCTTTTGCTGTTCGTTATTATGTAGGAAGGACTAAACTCAATGAGCCCAGGGTTCATGTTGAGTGCTAGAAAGCACTGTAGTAATGCTGCCATTAGTAAATCAATCCATCTCTAGGCTGATGAAAATTAGAATTTTGATTGTAGAAGTTAAGTTTCCCAATTAATAGTAAGTGTGCTTTATTTCCTACCTGGATTTTGTTTGGTTTAGGTTGGGTTTTTTTGGGGTTTGTTTGTGAGTGTTTTTGTTTGGTTGTTTTTTTGTTTGTTTGGGGTTTTTTCTTTTTTTTTTTTCTTTTCCTCATTTATTAAGCTTTCTGCTTCAGACTAAAAAGCAAAATAAATTTTTAAACCAAAGGTGGTCCTGTGTTTGAAGGCTATTATGAGTGCAATACTTGATTCTCTGAAAAAACATGTTAACAAACTGTTAACCTTTCTATAAATGGTAATCCAAATATTATTTATGCTCAGCAGGACTGAGGTACGACAAGAAAGTTTAAACTCTATTTTCCAAGGAATTAAAAGTTTAAGCCACCATGGTTTTCTGAACTCTAAGATACCTCACATTCTGTTTTGCTGACTATCTCATACTTTAAGTAATATAGAGATACATCTTCAATTCAAGGTGTAATTAGTATAATTCAGAAACATAGATTTTAGTCTTAATTACTGCATGTAAATGAGAAAATATGTGTAATTCATAGTGGTATAGTTTGATGTAAAGTAACTTCTGTAGACACTTCTATTTTTGTAAGTGTATTTCTACTTACAGGTGGGATTGATGTTTTGTTTGTATGATTTTGTCATTCCTTTATGTTCATGAAAGTTTTACTGTGTAGCTATGGGTAATGTAATAGTTTTGTATTCTAAAAACTGTACATAAAAAGGCTCACTGCTTTGAACTAAGCATTGTTTCTGAATATCTTGACTAGGAAAGCCACATTGCAGCCACATTTTATTTTTTTTGAAAATGAACTCTTCACAGCCTTATTGTGATAGCGGGGGTCAAAGAAAGTTGGCTTATAATTAGGACAGTAACTTAGAAATGAAGTCCGTGAGCTATTTTGATCACTGAGAGCTCTGGGTATAATGGGGAGGCCTAGAACAACCAAAGTGTTTGGTTTTCAGTCAAAGTGTAAGAACACTTTTCCTATGACTTGCTTGGCTTTTGAGTGTTTAATAAATAGTCTACACAACTAAACTTCACAACAGCATCATTCTTAAGGCAGGCTAATTTAGAGGGTACTCCTTCCCAGATCACAGATGGTAGGGAAAACTGCAGTGAAGAGAATTTTTAAGTAGTTTATCCGAAGACTCCTGGGAGAACTTTAGGGAGACATGGGTTAAACAAAATGTTTTAACTTAATCTCTTTGCTTTTACTTCCCAATGATCTGTTTCCCTAACTTTGATGCAGTGTTTATGTAATTCACCTAGCTCCCATAGTAAGTCTTTTTTTTTTTTTTTTTTTTTTTTTAAGAAAGTTAACATATTGCAATACCTTTGTTCAGGTTAACTGCTTCTTGAGAGACTCTTTGTATTAAGAGCAAAGTCGTGCACTTGGTGTTTCTTAGGGTGTTAATCAGTGTCCTAGAAAGTTTGAGAACTTGCTGGAAAGATTACTCATAGCCAATTGTGTCAAATGTAATCTATGATACATAAAGTAGTGTCATGAAATCCAGGGTAATTTATTAATTCATATCTTGACAGGAGAATGTGTCACTTGCTGATATTTTGTCGCTGCGGGAGAGCTGTCTTACTGAGCAAGATATCTGGGCAATTTGCCTGGAGTGTTGCCATTCTCTGAAGAGCATTGCCCATTCTGCAATCTTCCAGACACTGTGCATCACTCCTGATACTTTGGCTTTTAACACCAATGGCAATGTATGCTTCATGGAACAGCTCAGTGGTAAGTATTTGTGTTTCCAGGCCATTTGTTTTAGAACTATGGAAACTCATAGTGAGAGACTGTAGGAAAGCATTATATTCCATTCTTAAGACTTGTAGTTAAAATAAAGAGAAAACAAAAACTTGTTTAGGAATGGGTGAGTATGGGTCCATATGAAACTGTGTGCTCAGTTTTGTGATTGGTGATCAAAGGCTTTTATGGGTTTTCTTAGAAGATTCATTCTAGTGGTTTTAAGACTTATCCAGGAGAATGTGATTTATATCCATTTTAAACACTGTAGAGTATGTATTTGTGTATCTGTGTGCCAAGTCTTTACCTGTGTAAAGCACATTCTTGGGTGCTTCCATTTCTTCTCATTTCATGGATATGTGCTATTTCTAGAGAAATCTGACATTCAGTGTATCTTGATGATTGTGGCCGCAGAGAATGGGGCAATTCTGGTGCATATTCACTGTTAGAAAGGAAAAGCTCTCTTGAATAAGGTTTTTTTTGATTTATTTTAAGTCATGGTTTTTAGAATCGGCAAGTATGATGACTGACTGACTGAGAAATGAATTTTAATAGGCTGAAACCCAGTATGTAGTACCATATGAAATCTTCAGGTATTGTAGTAGATGAATGGGGGGATGCTTAACTTAAAAAGATGACTTCTGATTTCAGGACAGACATAAAAGCATGTCATTGTTACTGTTCCCTTTTCACATGACCCATCTCAAAATGATAGGTCTTGAGCTTGTTAGGAATATTACAAAACAAAACAAAAAACCCCAGCTCTTGCTCTGTAGTCTTTGTTAAAATTTTGTCAGGTTGTAACTAGTTCTGGTCTGTATACACACTGCTCAGGTTATTATGTTTTCTTTAACCTAATTTAGTTTTAAATCTATGTTAGAATAAGTGTTTATTGTTTCAGTCGAAATCTACATGACAGTAGTTAGAAAAAACGGGGTAAACTAACTTCGCAACAAATGAATATTTGCTGCCTTCTTTAGAATTGAAGATAGTATATTAAACAAGCATGTAACATCATAAAATATAATTAATAAAGTTGAAAATATATCTTTATAATTGTTGCTGTATTTGTTTTGTGCTTATATTTCCCAAATATGTGAGTCAACTTTTAGTTCCATGTTAGTAGGGAAATGTGGAATCAATTTCCTTTATTTTCATGAGCTTGTCATAACTTGAAGTTAAAAAAATTAAAAACAGCTTTGTATTCATAAGGGTATATGAAAGACTTGGTGAACAGAATAAATCTGGTGGATGAAAAATTGCTTCTAGGAAAGAAAAAATCAATTTCTTCTTAAATGTTTTAGTCTAATTGAAGAGCTGGCAAACAATTGATCCGTGTATTTGCTGTATTCAAGTGCTTAAAATGTGGGATAACAAATTCCTGTGCAAAGCAAATAGACAAAGATTTAGTTCCCTGAAGTCATGTTAGTTTCTGAGGGAGGAAATTTTCATTAGTTCTCCTTAAAGAAAGTTGTGTTTTCCCTAGGACTGCAAGAAGTTATGTATATATTCTGTTTCCCACATGCATGCTCCACTGTGTCTTTGACTCTTTTTCTTCACCTTTCCCGCAAATCTTATTCCTATTTGGTTAAAATAAAGTTTGCCAAATAGGTACTTGGGGAGGTTGTCCTTTTTGCTTCCCTATAGTTATCTATGGATTTATTCTTCCTGAAGAAAATTATAACCTCTGGATTTGCTTGCCAGTGAGAGAAAATGAACAGCCTGTCACCTCTCTTTAGCAGCAAGTTCTGCTTCCTACAGGTTCTGTGGTGCTACAGTGACGAACATTCAATAGGATGTTCTGCCAAGGGCTCTGGTACCTTGTCTCTTCAGAGCAGAAAAATTTCCATTGTAAACATGATATTAAAAGAATACAGCAAGCTTTACTAGTGACAAAAAACTATATGCTTGTACAATCTTTAAAGTATTCTATGGAAAGAAAGGGAAAAGGTAGTGGGGATATGAAAAGAAGGAGCAATAGTCTGGAGGGGAGAAGAGAGGACAAAACATCTTCTGTCCATTAGTTCTCTTACCCTTCTGCCTCCCCAAATATCAGGAAAAAAAATGAGGGGTGCTCTCTTCTTCAGTGAGAAAGTAGATTCAGGAGCATAATAAGAAGCTAAATCAGTTAGTGGCACGTGGATAGTCAGCCATGTCAGGTAGCTGCAATGTATGAATATGTAAAAAAAAAAAAAAAAGACTTACCAAGTGAGTTTAGTATCCTCACAGTAAAAGAGCTTTGCATTTCACTTCTAAAATACAGGCCCAAAGCTTTATTGGACCTAAAGCTGTGATGAGTATACTATACCTGTGAGCATACCAATTTTTTTTACTTCCCTTTTGAGAAGGGGAACTTACAGTCTTTGCTTGTAAGTTATCTAAGTCATCCATTGGCTTCACAGAAGGGTAGACTAGGTGAGTTGAATATGTAGGTGAAAAGTAAGGGTTTAGTCTGACACTTTTTTTTAATCCCCTGATGTTGTTTAGTGGGTTCATGTGACTTCAGTGAAGTGTGATAATATATGCCTGGTTAGATGCTGCAGCAACATTGGTCTCTCTTAAGATGTTCCTTTCTTTCTTGCACCTCTTTATTTGGGAGTAGTTACTGCAGTAGCTCAGTTCCCTGCTAACAGCACACAGGTGGGGAATGTGTTTCCTCAACTCTTATCATAATGAAAACAAACTAAGCAGAAAGGTCAAGGTGCTAAGCTAGTTGGTAGATGAGGAGGCAATTAGCTGTTAGATTAGTTTTGTGCTTGAACCCTTATCACCTAAGTCTGCATTGGAAAATAGTGAATGGAAATGTCCCATTAATCAAATAAAGCCTGCAAGCCACAGCTGAGCTGCACTAGCTTAGGTGATAACTTGGTCTAAACATAAATGTCTGAAGGCAAGAAGTGGTTAGGTGTGGTAGATGTTTTTTGGGGTGTTTTGTTTCTTAGTAGGAAAACTATGGCATTTTGTTGCAAGAAGTTTGAAAATAGCACTTTATTTTGCTTACAGTACTAGAATCACAGATAATAAGTTATTTGTATATCAGGTGAGTGAAGCAAAATACTGCTATATGCATAGTTTCTTTTGTGTCAGATCTGAAAATATAATTAAATTTGTATCATCAAATTTGCTTATTTTTTAAACAAACAAGACTATTAATTTCTAATCTGACGTGTTTCCTTTTGCTTTCAAAGATGATCCAGAGGGTGCCTTTGTTCCACCAGAATTTGATATCACTGGTAACACTTTTGAGGCAAGTTCAAAAATTTATCTGTAAAATAGAGGGGGATTTAGTCATTTTGGTACCAAATGCTCAGCATTCCAAATGTATAATGTTAACACATTTAAAGATTGCAAATAGTAAATTGTGATGTTTAGATATGCTTTGTGGAAATAAAAAGTAAATGTAAAATGCTGTATTAATATTCTGTATAAACACATGTTCGCTAACTCTTAGAATGTGAGAATCTGTTTTGGCTGAATAATGTGTTGTCCTAAGCCACAGCTGGCCTCTACTGTGTTCACTGGTATCCCTCACTGGTTACATGTGGTTGTTTGGAGACTAGCTATGAACTTTTATGACTAAATATAAAATTTGTTTGCCATCCTCTTCAATAAAATAATTCATGGAAGGGTAATCAGCAATTTTATCTTTGATTTAATGAAGAAACAAATTACTGTCTGTTGCTTTGCAATGCACAAATGCTCTACATTGTTAAATTAAATTAGATCTAAATTGTTTATACTAGTTCATTAGCCTCCCAAGTCAACCATCTCATTGCATGCTGCAGGAGGGCTTGCTTGCTTAATATCCTTTTTTTTCATACAGTATTTTTTCTGACATGTATTCTTAAATAATTCAAACTTGTTCAATTCAAGGTATAAAAAAACCATTCTGTTTCTTTATAGTTCAATACAAATACCTTTTACTTTTTGTAGTTATAGCCTTCATAGTCATGTTTATTGTTCTCTGTTTCATTGGTGGGGGGGAGAGAAGGATAAGCGAGCCTTGGAGGTATGTAGTACTACAACTAAGATGAGAATGCTAAAGCAGGAAGGATAGTATTACAGAGTAGGAAGTAGTACAGTGTTTGAAGGTTATAGATGCAACATTTCTCCATCCTGCTATGCTCTATTAACGTAGATAGGCCAACAGAACTCTAGTGATTTTTGTGCTCACTCTCGCCCCACACCCAGGCTGTTTTTTTCGGTAGTCTTTGGGGACAGGGAGCCAATGTGGGTGAGGGGTGGTTAGGAGGTGACCAGTATTGCAGTTGAACTTGGCAACTGCAGTAGTTTTTATATTCAGGTTTGGTTAGGAAAGCAAATCCCAAAGTAACCCAAAGGTGACTATTTTTGTTTTCTTTATGTTGTATGTCTGAAGCTGGACATACAACTTTTGTACATAAATGTGTAAGACTTTACATAAATGTGTTCTCCATCCCTTGCCCCTTAACAAGCCTCAAAGACTCTGACACATACACATACAAGATTTGTGGAATTATTTACTCCTCTGGCACAATTGCTTTTCCTCCCAACCATGTCTCTTCCTCTAGTAGCTGCTGAACTCTTATGCAGGTAGCAAATAGATACACTGAAAGAGGTTAGAAGACCAAGGGGATGGAATAAGGTGAAATGAAAGTTTGGGAAGACTGTGGGAATACTAAGTGACCTGAAATTTTAGTTCTGTCTGATGTACAAGGTCATTGTATCCCTCTTGGGTAAAACTCATCTGTGTACAGGTTTATTATTGAAGTCTTCTCTTTCAGCAGTACATACGAGCCTGTTAAATCCCAGTGAATCCCAATACCAGCACAGCATAAACAATTACATGATCAGCGAAAGGTGTTTGAGTCAAGAGTGACTCTAAACATTGACCCTTTAACTTTTTTTGCAAAGGTTGATGAAGATACACGAAGGTACACACTTGTGTGGAAGGGGGTTGACATGCTCTGTCTTTCTGTTACGAAGCAGAGTAAGGGCCAGGTACGCTGATTTCTGTTGCTCCAATTTCATTATCTAGCAAGTTAGGGAGCCTTGCAAAGCAGGGAGAACGGTGCTACAACAGTGTCCTGTTGCCTCAGCTGTTTCTCATTGACCATCCTAGGGCAGTGCACAAGACTGAAAATCTAGGGCTTTCCCCTTTGTTGAGGCAGAGGTGTATTATTTTCCTCTGGGATTTGTGTGCATTTTGTCAGACAGTTGTGAGATTCTGAGTATTTGTGGAAATTTCAAAGCTGTACCTCTTACTGCCTGTAGACTTTGGTTGATTTTAAAATTCAAGAAGTGCTAAAGTACTTTGGTACCAGATCAAATTCTGCCAGGGATTCCACATTGACCTCATCTTGCTTTTGCTTTGCAGTTTCTAACACCTGCAGTGGGTTAATCCTTATGTACTTCTTACAACCGTTTTAGAATACGGTAATCTTTCCAAGCTAGCTGTTTCCTTTTTGGTAGCAAGACTTCTCTTTTTCAAAAGTATTGATACTTTTGTCTATCCCTCACCCCTAGTTGTAACATATTCTGCAGTAGCAGAATAGCACTAGTTTGTATACATCTATCTGAGGAAACCCTGGGCCCTTGTGCTTTCTTGGTATTATAAGATTCTTTATACTATATCAATAAGCTGCCCTTTTTACAGGGGCATCAAATCTTTTCTGTTACTGCTTGCTTCTTCCTTGGCAATTACCG
This sequence comes from Coracopsis vasa, assembly GCA_026283785.1. Taxonomy (NCBI): domain Eukaryota; kingdom Metazoa; phylum Chordata; class Aves; order Psittaciformes; family Psittacidae; genus Coracopsis; species Coracopsis vasa. The sequence goes on from JANHGB010038213.1 coordinate 10,821, forward strand.
TACTCAGTTGTTCTTTGTTGGAGTGGTTTTGCAGCTGTTTAGCTGCTTTGTGGAGAGCAATGAAAAGTAGTGTTTGTATTGAAACTGTTCCATTTCAAAATAAAGAAAAAAATAAACTATGGAACAACTAATTATGTTCAGGAAGATCTTTGATAGACTATTGCCCCAGTGTCAAAGCTCAGCTGATTTAAAATACTTATGTCAGCCAGAGGTTTCAGTTGATTTGAGCGTGACTTACTTCGTGGCTTCTAAAATGGAAGCACACAGTGAGGTTTGTATAGCTACTGGATGACTTCTTCCTCTTTAAACTCTTAAAAGAAAAAAAAAAAAGTAAAAAATTCCTCAAATAAAGCTACAGTTATTTCAACAAGAGATGTTTTGTTTCCTGCTTGGTGAATTACTGATCCAGACCTCTAATGGAATAGTGACTCCAGTCTAATTAGGTACTAAACTTAGCTGACACTCACAAGCACACAAGGGTAATAGACACAGAAACAAATTGAAATGCATTACTCTTCTGGTGTCTGAAACAACACTATTATAAATTTCAGGTTTTAGTTGGAATTTCAAATAGAAAGAGATCTAAAGCTTCATCCAAATGACAATGTGAAGGACTGAAAAATAACTGATTTCATGTGGTTTGCTTTAGACTTGTGACTTGTCTTCTGACCTGCTCTCCATTTGTAAAGTGGGAATAATAACACTAACTTCAGTTACTGTTGAGAGTAGGAAGGTAAAAACCCTTCAGGGAGTTGTCATCTTCAGTGTCAGGCATAGAACAAACTTTAGAGAGAAATGTTAAGAAGGAAGTAGCTGTAAAAGGGGTTTTTTTGTGCCAACAATGAAGTGTGACTGAGCTTTCCAACTGGTGACTTCTTTAGCGCTGCTAACCTGTGGGGTTGGAGGAAGGGTTGCTGTTTCTGAAGGTCTCAAGAGTCCTTGAAAGGACTGTGTTGCTAAGTGGTTGGAGCAGTATTTAATGGGTGTCCTGGTTTTGGCTGAGATAGTTATTTTTCTTCCAAGTAGCTGATACAGTGCTGTGTTTGGCTTGCAGTTCTATTACGTCTTCCTCTTCCTGATGTAAACATGGTCACAGTGCAAGGGAAGAAAAGGCAGCCAAGGAGGTACTGGTGGTTTCTAGGACAGCATTGAACTAAAATAGAGAATCTCCTATGTATCTGTATTCACTTTTTCCTCTAACTTTGCTATCTCTCCACGAATTTCTATTACCATTGTGCCCTGGTAACTGCACTGTTAAGGACTGGCTGCTGCAAAGAGAGAGAGGGAAACAGGAAACAAACTTATGTTATGATTCATACTGTAACTCCAAAGAAAAGCTGAATTTCCATACAGCACACTTATTATCATTTTCACTTTTATTCCTAATGCAAACACAGGTATGTGATGTGGCTGTGTTCAGTAAAAGTTTTCTGATGGCTGATGCTGTCACTTGCCTGCATTGATGCAAAGATCTCATCTTCTGCTTCTCTAAGCTGGAAAGTGTGTCTGTATTTGCTATAGCAAGTACTGACCACTTTTTTGCTCTCCTAGAATCTTGAACTAGAATTCAGTTAGAAACATCTCAAGTATAAAGACTAGCCTCTCGTTTTGTAATGTTTTACTCATATGCAACTGTAGAGAGCAATATAGAATGTGAATTTTTCTGTTCTGGAAAAACATCAAGAGACTGAGTTGCAAAAATACAGATTTGAGGCTGCTTTTAAATTTTGCCTAGTTGACTATGTACTGTGCTTGTCAAACAATTCAGTATAAGTTGTGTCCCGGTTCTCTCCTCTAAATAGGAAGAGCTTTAACCTTTTCCTAATGAAAATGGTTCCTGTTTCATTTTCTTGCCCTGGGAAATACAGTGATAGACTTGTGAAATTTGACCAATTGGAGGCCCAACAGGAATAGTTAAATATTGGTGAGTTCTTTAGTAGCCTTGTTTCTGTCACTACAGTACAAGTTTGCCTCAGGTTAAAAACATTGGCTGTCTCACCAGTTTCAAGTAGCTATTTGTCTGCATCACAAAACTGCCATTGAGTCTGATACAGAGATTCAATTGATGTAGAACCCCACATTTCTAAGATATGAGCTTTCAGTGAGATGAAGCACCAGTGTCTGCAATGTGTGAACTTGCATTTATAATCTTTTAATAATGTGGCTATTCAACTTTGCTTGTTCTAGTCAACCTCTGTAACAGAAATCAGTGATTTTTCAACCTGCCTTTTTCTTTTTTTTTTTCTCTAATATCTAAAGCAGACTGGATAATGCTTCTGCTTAATGACTTCTTCCATTATATAGAGGTGATAAAATGCAGTAGTTCAGAAACCTTTGTATGCAGCAGGATTAAAACCTTTCAGAAATAAAAGAATTGGAAAGTAATACAGAGCTGAATACTACCTCAAAGGGAAGAGGAAAATACAGGAGAGAAAATGGGAGGAAAGTGAGTGTCACAAGTCTCTATTTTCTCATCTAGAACTTGTTCTTTTTGCTGTCACGGCAGGAGTGGGGTATGCTGAACTAGGAAAGAATCAGAACCAGAAAAGGCTGAGCACTACTTCTCTCTTTTCTAAGAATGTGATAGCTGTTGACTTGCAGTTCTCAGTGGGTTATAGTTGATTTATATTAAAAAAATAAGTCCAAGTATCTCAACAACCTTGAAAATATGCAAAAGTTGCATAACTAGTGCTAATAGAGACAAGCTAAAATGTATTACTGGGGCTTGGGGTTTTTGGGGTTTTTTTTGGTTTTTTGTTTTTTGTGGTTTTTTTGGGTTTTTTTTTGTTTTGTTTTTTTTTTGTTTTTTTTTTGTTTTTTGGGGTTTTTTTTAAACTAAGTAGTTAAGATTCCTACAGCTTATTCCTGTGAAATGTGACAAGGTAGTTGGATTGAGATATACCATATACATACAAATATTTTGTATACATATAAATGCATAAGTTGAAGTGCTAAATGGAAACTACCATTCTAGTTTAGGGAATAGATGAAGAAAGGAAGGTTCAGGGCATACATATATGTTGGTCCTATTGAAGAAAACGGCTGACAGTTTGGTGCTGCAATATTTCTCAATAGCTGATCATTACTGAGCTAGTGCTCGGGTCTCAGCTGTTGGTCCTTCTCTAAATATCAAAGCCTTCATCTTTCTCCCAGATCAAAACAGCAGAAGGTATAAAGAAAGTCTTGCCTTTGCCATTTTTCTGGTCTTTTAAAGCAGTACCTTTTGAATGCTGTGACTATTCTGCTGTTCTCTTCTTTCTTTAGCTCTAAGTGCAGGAGGAAAAAAGAAAACTTTTTGCGTGTTCTCCTAGAGGGTTTTTTGGTTTTGTGTTTATCTGATGGGGGAATAAGTCTTTTGAAACACTTAGTGCCTTTTTTCCTGAGTTCTGTTTCCCTTGGTTTCATGAAGCCTCCTCTTGAGACTAATTCAGTCTAACAGCAGCAAGGCTTGTCATCAGCAACAGGTAACTTATCTCCTCCTGTAGTCTAAACCATTCTTTTTTCTGAGTGTTTTTTAAAGCTGTCTTTTCCTTCAGTGATAAAAATAGATTACTTCTATTTAGTTACCTGTACCTCTGCTGTGCTATAGAAGAGGAAATGTAAAAGCAAGAGCACAAGGATTACATCATTGGCCCAATTGAGGTTCCATTCAGGGATTTAGTGCTGGGCAAATATCATCCTTTAGTAATTTTCCACAAAGAGCTAAGCAAAAGAAGAAATTTTTTTTTCCCCTCTTTTTTTTTTCTCCCCACAGCAGCCTGGGTTTTTTTGTATGGACTATCTTAAAGTTTCTAACTTGATTACCTCAAAAACCTACAGCTTATCGGTTAGTTCTGGAGTTGGGTTTGCAAAGTTATCATACTCGTCTTTCCTAGCAGGCTTTATGAGCATATTGCTGGTATTTTTACAGTTTTGCCTCTAAACGTAAAACAGCTTTTCACAGACTGACTTATATTTTTATCAGGAGTAGTCTGTCTCTTTGGCGGAAAAATGTCCTCAGGAGAGAAATGACTCAACAGGTTACCTGCTCAATGAAAATACATGGAATTCTAGGTTTCTTCCTTACTCAGCGATAAAATTCCTGTAAGAAGGCATTATTAAAGCTAAGATAATTTATTTAAGTTTGAGGAGGATTATTCACTGATGTAGTAAAGCATTTTTCAGATCAGCTTATTTGAGGATTTTGGGGTTGTGAGGTTTCAAAAGATTGGGATTGGTTTCTCCTGTTATACTTGTGCAGTGTCATAAAACTGTAGGCTTCTTTAGTGTTAAAAGTTTTAGATCAATTGTTTATCTTCAGCTTCTTCCACGTAAAGTCTTCTGATTAGTACTGATACTTTCTCAGCCACAGATGAAGTTGTCTTCCTTAGTCTTGGTAGAATTACCTGTCAGTTTCTGGTGCTGCCCATTCAAATTTCGTTTGTTTTTGGTTTTGTGTTTTGTTTTTGTTTTTTTTTTTTTTTTGTGGAGCCATCATCATACCGGTCTTACTGGCAGAACTTAATTTCCTATGCACTCTCCACTTATTTACATCATTTACTCCTCAGAATGTTAGAAAATGCTTTTGAAATGTTAGAAATGCTTTTGAAAGCCTGAACCTTAAAAGCGACATGAAGACCTCCAGCAAAATTATTCCATGTCATTACTTGGTATCAGAAGATTTCATTAATTTTATGCCTGTTTCACATGGATATTCAGTTCACTGAAAGATCCATGGTCATTGCTAGACTGGATCTGGAGGCTTTATACTCCCTTGAACAATGACAAACAATTCATTTTTACCATTTGTGTGAACTGCATTTACCATTTGCGTTTCACCAGTGTATGAGAACATTCATGAATATCTCCTTTTGAAAGGTTCGGGAACTGATTGATTTAGAAGTAGTCGTCAGAATGGGCAACTTCCTAATCTCTAGATAAAATTTTTCAGGATTGTAATAAAATGGTTGTCACTCACACATCATTCTCCTTAGTTACAGCATTTCAAAAAAGCTTCAAAGAACAGTTGAGAATACACTTTTGAAACTAAGGATCTTGTCTCCTGGGAAAAGCATTGCAAGTGACTTAGGCTTTCTTAAGTGACTATTGGAGACATTTTTGTATAAACCTGTTAGTATATACATATTCCAGGATTCTTGAACTTTTAAGCCCTTTTACCAAGTTAAAGAAAAAGAAATTAAAAAAACCCCTAAATAACCATAAACAAAAACCAACACTCAAACCCATGCAAGTCTCTCTTCCTTTCTCTCAAATTTTAATGGCAACAGGGGTGGCCTTTTTACTCAGGAACGTTGATTTAATCAGGTTTTCAAGAAGTGTATGAATGAAATCTGTTATTCTTTCCTTGTAAAATATTACTTGTTTATGGGCTGTACGCTTCAAGTCCTGTCACGAGTTCTGTGCCTGAATAGAGAAGGAGCAAGGTTTACTTCTGCAGAAATCATTCCTCAGTGAAACAATCAAACAAAAACAACAACAAAAAAAACCAAACCCAAACCAGCCCCAACAGCACCACCACCAAAAAAGCAACAACCAAACCACAAATCATTCCTGATTATCTTTCACTGTTTGCATTCCTGATACATGCAATGAGAGCTACCTACTCATTTGCTATTTCAGTCACCTACAGCTGTTGTGTGAAAATTCATGTTTTGAATGTGGTCTTAACAAGATATTATGCAGTTGGATCAGTTCAGAAGTGTTCGGCCAGCTTTTTATGTTTGCCATTCATCAATGATTCTTGTGTATGTTCCTTGTAAGAAAAAAAATATATAAACAAAAAAATTCTATGTAGATTACTACTTCAAAGAGCAACAAATATTTTACCTATCAGAGTCCTGATGTTGTCGATCCATGCCATGGTAAAGGAACTGGGATGCTATTTGAGTAAATTGGTCCATAGCGTTCTTAACTGGAAATGCTGCACTTCAGTATTTTAGCTCCAAAATGTGGAGTTGAGCATCCCCAAATGCAGAATTGTGCAAATGCATTACCTGGCTCAGAGTGAGAGACTTTACCAGTAGGCACATTCTATTACATTAAAGATAAAATTAATATACTTTTTTAAACAAACAACTTCAGTAACTATAAGTTAATGAACTTGTATAACATCATATTTGCCATAGAATGAAAAAAAGCTTGAACAGGTGAGAGAAGAGAGTTAATCTGCTCAGAATGCATAGAACAGTTTCCCAGGCTTCCTTGTTTCTATGCCTACAGGGGATAAATTTTGTTAGTATAATTAAGTGATAAGTGAATTACGTATGGCATATAACTTAAAAGTAAGGAGGTTAATGGCTGATAAACCTTAAGGAGAGTTATGACACATAAAGCTCTGTTTCGAAGGCAGTTCTAAAAAAATAGCTTTGTTTAAGAAGCTTTAAAGATAAGTGTGTGTAACTTTTGTTATCTAACCTCTGATATCTCCAGCAGTTTTACTGCAATATTCTTGCTTACCTGTCATAATTATACTTCTACAATCCTGCAGGGGAGGAGTAATTGATGTGCCCATCTGTGTTGGGGTGCTGATTTTTGTGATTAAGGGAGCCTTAAAAATGGGATGGAAATGTAAGAAACCTGTTCTTAATTTGTGTCCTCAACCTGACAACACATGAGTAATTTCATGCACATGGCATGTTTTAAATTTGGTCAAGTTTCTGTGTATGTTCATCTTCGTGTGACTTCTTAAAGTGAAATGAATGTTTACAAAGGTGGCTGCCAGTGGCTTAAGATGTATCATAGACTTCACTACAATCGTTAAGGTAACAGCTTCTTGAAATTATATTGAGGTACAGTTGAAAAGGTTTTGTATTTTTCTGACTCCCCTTTCTTCTTTATGGGGAGTTATTAAAAAACCAAAAAAAATCTCAAATAAGAGTTTCCGATAAACTAGTGACCAAGTTGACAAAATTAGCAATAAAATGAATTTCCAGGACCAGATGGTGAAACAGCATTCATAAAAGAAGCAATTATTTACAGTAATAGTCTTTAGCCTGGGAAAGAATGCCCTGAGCTAGAAGCTCTACTAGAAATCTGTGAAGTATGCCATGGCTGCAGCCATAGAGTGAGCATTTGCCAGCCCTGGTAGATGAAGAAGTAGGTGGCAACAATGAGTTGAACACAGGTTCAAAACTCATTGAACAGACTCAAAACAAGAGGTAATGCTTCTTTGTTATGCAGTAAGCGGTGGAAATTCTTGCTGCAAATCACAGATGCAAAAAGGTGGTTTGTGGATAAAGCTTAGACAGATTCATGGAGATAAAACAGTTGTCATAGACTGTTATAGAGAAGAAGCCTGCAACTGTAAAACTGAGATTGGAGTGATGTGTAGAGTTTGTCAGTTCAAACTGAATGATATAAATAGAAGTCACAAGAAACCAAAATAAAATGTAGGGAGTAGACAACATTTGAGTCATAGTGTATCTGATACATACTCTTTTCAAGTGCATTTGTATTTTGTTTGGTTCACTTCTCCTTATGTTGTTGTAGCGTTGCTTTTTAGATTGTATCTATGAAGCCTTTCTTGTGTTTTGTGGTGTAAACTGGTTACCTGATGTTTGTCTAAGAACATAGTAAAATATTTCACTTAGTTGTTAGGTAAATTAAAAGGCGATTTAAGAGTTGAAATACCTGCAGAGTTCAGCTTGGAACACATTATTTCAGAAAATCTGACGTGGCTGAATTTTTATGCCCATTTTAGAAGGACTATGACAGTCTTTCAGGGAAAAAAAATGTCAAAGCTAAGTGGCAACTGTAGTTAGAAGGGACAAACTGCAAGTGTAGCTTTGGTTGAAAATGTTGTTTTTCCAGCGTTTGCTACCAATTCAAGCTACAATATGTGTTTTATGAACAGTGTACAGTGGTTTAGGACTTTTAGCACATTCTGCAAACTAATTATCTACACATCCAAAGTGCCAAATGAATGAAAAGCTAATGTTTTATACAGCACCTTTCAGTAATTACAGTTATGCAGAAAAGCATTTGTAAAGAAGGAAAGTATTAAAAATAGCCCTATTTCCCTTTCATTTTGTTACAAAAGAATTTTACTGTCTGACTTTCTTTTGCATAAAAGTAGTGCAATTTAGAGTACATTGAAAAAAGACTTAGATAAATATGAAATGTTTTCTCCCAGTAGTAATTTTCTCAAGCATTACCTTGAATTTCTTTATAAAACTTTGAATTTTATAACAACACTGAAGCTTTCATTAAAGGAACCTTTAAATGCTTTGAATTGTGAAAGGGTGGAAGCATCTCAATAAATAAAAGAAAAAATTACAGAGTAAAATAAGGGTCAGATATGAATGTCAAAGCCAAGAACTGTCCTAGACTATTTCTGTAGCTTGTCATTTAGCCAAAAATGTTTTACAGGAGGTATTAATTCTATTACAGTGTGTCTTATTCAGTTCAGCTGAAGACCTACATTTCTGAACTTAGTGAAATCTTAATACAAAGTGTAAATGGTCATTATTCATAACTGCAATATGCTAAATGCTTATGCAGTCACTACTCAAAAGCTCTTTTGTCAGCTTTTTTTCTGTAGTGTTTATCTGCAAGTATGAGTTCCTATAGAAGACTACTTTATTAGCCCTGCCAGGCAGTAATACAACAGAGCCTCTGTCACACTCTGCGTGTAGGCTTGGAGCTTTTACTTCCTCTCTTGATCTTTTGATTTGCAGATTTTAAAACTAGAATGGATCATTACTGTTCTCTGATTTCACTTCCTGTAGTGTTAAATGGTCATAAAATGGCATGCAGCAAGGCAGCTAACTTTTGATTGGAACTGACAGAAGCCTTGAATATACATCACTTATAATATAGAATTTTAACATGATGATAAAAGCTGTCCTCTCCCTTGGTAAGTGCTTCCAGCAAGTTTGCTGATGACACCCAGCTATGTGATACAGTCAAGATGCTGGAGGGAAGGGATGCCCTTCAGAGGGACCTTGACATTCTTGAGAGGTAGGCCAACACAAACCTCATGAAGTTTAGCAAAGTGAAGTGCAAGGTCCTACACCTGCGTCAGGGCAACCCCAGGCACAGCTACAGGTTGGGTGTAATTGTGAAGACATTTTGGTTTAATTTTTAATCCTTTGGATCTTTCTTGAAATGCATGCTATTTACCAGCTATTAATGTTCTTATCCTGTAATACAAAAGTTCCTGTAATTCAAAAACTATTCTTAGCTAGATTTAAAACAGGTGGGGTTTTTTTGGTGGGTTGGTGTTTTTTGGGTTTTTTTGGTGGCTTTTTTTTTTTTTTTTTCATAAAGTAAGGAGAAAAACAAAACCCTCTTAACTACTTAAGAAGTTCCTAACTGACAGTACAGTAGCAATTTTTGCTTGACTTCCAGAAGAAAAGTTGTTTCCTGCTCTTTCCTATTAGTTTCTAACTCTCCTTATAGCATACTAAAAAACACGTTAGCTTAATTGTGAGTTTGTTTTCATTGAGAGTAGTCCCTTCTAATGAGCATTACATATTTTGTACTTATTAATTTATTTATTTATTGCATTTACCATCTTGCTTTCCCAGAAAGTGAAATTTTCTTCCTAAAACTAAACAGTCCGGTAAGCAGAATCAGATTTGATCCATAAACTTGGGGAACGCCCCACCTAGTGGATGATCACTAACTCATTTTCTCATTGCTCCAGCATAGACAGGAGACTTAAGGTTATTTTTGATTACTTTACATATTAAGCATGTTTACTCTCAGCTCAGGAAATTGATTAAAAAGCTGGATTTTCTTTTGCCCTTTTCTTGTGGAGGTGGCGGTGGCAGAGGAAAGGAAGTATCTCAACAGAACAACTTTCTGTCTGGGTGAAAAAAAAACACCTTTCTTTAGTATGAGTCTGGCCTTCCCCTTGTACAAGAAAAGATGCAGTGGACTTTTTTAAAACAGGACAGCAAAATGGAGGGAGTAGAAGCCTATCTGCTTGTATCTCGGACCCTTGTGCTTTTAAAGGCAGACTAGGGGATACGAGTTATACCCCACTGTGCACAGAAATTAGTAATTGGGAAGAGTGGGATGAGGTAATATGTTGCTTTGCCCTTCCTGTTCCTGTGTCTTATAATGTCCATATACATCCTCCTGTGAGTAAAAAAAATTTGTCAAAGGCAAATTTTTTGTTCCCTCAAAGTTAAGTTCCTCATCCTTCTGTCCCGCTTGTGGAGTTGGTATTTGAGTTGTATGTAATGAATTCTATTTCTTCTGTATTATAAGAAATTATCTATGATTTCTGATAAATTTATTACTGAAAGAGGACTGGATACACAGTGAATAAGAATAAACAAGAGTTTATTTGGAGTAGATGCTACATTCTGTAAATGAAATCAAATGCTAAGGAATCACACGTCTTTTGGAGAGGCTTAAGCGCACAGGTAATGTCCAAATGATAAAATAAAAGCAATGCCTGTAGACACGTGAAAAATACTACTTTTGAACATCATAAAAAGAGGAGGCAGGAACAAGAATCTTTTGCAGCCATATTCTAGTTCACTGAGTTTCCCTGAAGTTTCTACCTGTTTGCTAAAAGCCAAACAGGGAAAAAGAAATGTGTGAAGTAAGTTGACAATGTGAAGTAAATTGGTTTTAATTCTTACTTCATGGCTACACCCTGTCTTTTGATGTGGGTTGTTAGGGACATGCCAAGTGTTACAACCTTATGTTTCTGTAGGCTGAGTCCTAGTTGCTTTTTCTCTTTTCTCCCCTTCCCTTTAATTTTTTTTTTCCCCTAAGAATGAATAAGATTAAAGCTGGTTTTTGCTGCTGCTGCCTTTGTTAACCTTGACATTTCTATAAATAGAACACCATACTAAATAAATACAAATGGAAGATTTGCTGATGGCATACCAGTGTAAGGTGTTGCTTGCTTTTGCCACGATGTAAAAGCGCATAAGCAATATATTTAAAGTATCATCAATGAATCTTAGAGTCAGTTATATAGTGGATGTTACAGTCTGAAAACAAATTTTCTGAAGAAGGCAATTCTACCCGTTCCTGATGTTATAATCAGCACAGGGAGGCTGGCATTGGTTATTTTGTTCAGAAGTAGCTCCTGAATTCAAAGGTTCCCCCACAGTACATGACATTATTTTCATCTGGTATTCTGACATTGCTTGGTCTGCATAGTGTAAGTCCATGACGTGTACATTATGATTTTTTCCTTATGCTTAAGGGAGTGATTAATTTCTTTAATAGTCATTTTGTGCAACAGAGCTGGTGTCACTTGTTACATCTCATATAAAATATATGGAAAAACTCAATAATATTGAATATATGAAACTACCACAGTACAATATTACTTTTTATATAAAAAGTTCTTTAAATAGGCTATATTACATTTTTAAGAGTTCGTCTTCCTTTCTGTCGTCTTCTTTATATTCGGTTTTCTTTTATGATGTCCATTGAGAAATGCAAAATGACATAGCTCACTATGCTCACAGTATTTAATATCAAAGTAGAGGAATAAGTTCTACACTCTACACTTCCTCTTCACTCTTCAAAAGCTTATGAAACAGCCTGTAGAAAAAAAAAAACCTTAAAACTGTCTTCATAAATTCCTGGGTGTTGGGGAAGGAATTTTGGTTAAATTTCTTGCCCAGATTGAAATATACTGAAGTATAAATCTAGAATAATTTTTTTGCCTATTTTTTTTCCCAGACCTTCAGTCTTGGGTAGGCTTAGAAAGGTATTAATTTATACATAGTTAGGTTTATAGTGAGTTAATTTGTGCAGACTGCAGGACCATCATCCTATACACATTTATTAGAAGTTGTACTTCCGTTAGTCGAGAATGGAGTTCATTTTCTGGAGACAAAATAAGTATGAGTGAAGGAGTGGTAGCTTCAGGAAGTATGAAGAAATAACTGTCTTCCTACCACCTTGTTAGTGAGTTTTGCTCAGGCTTCATAGTTTTGTATCCTTTTTGCCAATATAGACGTGTTTATCTTAAAAAAAAAAAACAAACCAAAACAAAACAAAAAAAAACCCACAAAAAAACTCCACCAAACCATAATCATGGCAGTCTGTCAATAGTGTAGTTCAGTAGGGCTACTGCCACTAAGTGGGTTGTAGCTTAATGTATTGGGGGAGGGAGAGGAAAAGTAGCCCTTGCTCTTGGAACAGATGAGCAACATTCATTCTTATGCTAAATTAAAATAAAAATTGTAAAAATTCCTGTCTGAGTTTCTTTGAGACTCTCAAGATTAAGACAAAAGTCTTCAGTTGTCTCTTCTGCGTGATGGTGAAGTTGTATGATAGTGAAGAACTCGAGACTGAAATTACTGCTTTGCAAAAAAAAAAAAAAAAAGGGAATAAATTGATCTTTTCCTTTTAGATCCTATGACATGGTTTGTTTTTCTGACCTTTGTCCTGATCTTGATGTGTCCCAAGGGCAAATCAAGGCTTTATATCCAGTAGTCAGCACCAGTTTATGCTTTCTTGGTTTTGCGGGACATGGAGGAAGTGGGAGAAGTGAAACTGTCCAAGCTGCCTGCATACACACACAGCACTTCCTTACGCAGTAGTGTTGCACTCCCCTTCGTCGAGATGCCCTGCCTCACTAGAAAGTAAACATGTATGCATGCCTGTGGAACAAGTCACCTCTCCTTCATACAATTAGAGACAATAATACATCATAATGAGAAAATTGGAAGGGGGAGCAGGAGGGTCTAGGGAAGAAGTTACTTTTAACCTTAAAGTTAGTTTTCTTTCTAGGGTGAAAAATAGTAAAGCATATAACAACTGCATTACTACCACCATATTTCACTTAAAAATCTAGTTTGTATTGGTAAACCTGAGAGGGCAGTTTTCAGTACACTTGAATTCCTGGCTGTACTACATCACCATTGAATTGTTTACACAAACTTGCAGTTATAATCCTGGTTATAAATTTTACTGAATTGTGTACTCTGAATAGAATATGAAAATAAAATATAGGCCATCAGGGACAAATTCCATTACTACTAAAGCACAATTGAAAAGACTTTTTTTTCTTTTTTTTTTTTTTTTTTTTAAGAAGCACGATGTTTCTAAAATTAGGAGGTAGCTGTGTTGTATGGCAAATCTAATGCATAAGCACTAGACTTAAGAAAGCTGTTGGCTCACTTCTGTTTTTATTGGAGCTCATCACAAGCCTGTAGGCTGTAAGAGGAGCAGAGGTTGCAAATATGGAGTATTTCTTTAAAATTATTTCATAAGTATCTTCAGAGACAAGTGATACTATGCTATGTTGATTTTTCTTGCCTTCTTTCTGCTAGATAACACTTAAAAGATACTGCTATATATAAAATTTTTTGGCAAACTAATTTGGTTTTTACCTGCTAAAAGGAATGCCACTTTGATCTCCCAGCATGTTTCTAACTCTGCTTGCACACACAGAGGGACAAGTTTTATACTTTACTGTAGCAAATGAACAATTGTAATACTTGATATTGGTGAGGAAGAAAAAGGGTTCTAGCTGGACCCCACGGAGTCATTTCTTTTTGTTTGCAAAATGCATATCCTCCAAGCCAGGACTGAAGCCTGTTTTGTCCCTCCTGTTTAAATTAGACCACCTTTCCAGTAAACTGTTACATTATAAATTAAAAATGAAAGCAATGTATGCAGTATCCCTTGTGCTCTCAGAGCTTTTTTGGCATGAGAAATAATAGGTAACATATTTAATGCCTTTTTGTAAACTTCATACAGGCGCACATCTATTCTTTGGGTGCAACGATGAAAGCAGCAATAGAATATATATTAGAACCTGAGGCAGAATCAGAATTTGGACAGGATCTACATACTCTACTGGAACAAATGCAAGAAGAGAATCCTGAAAATAGGCCAGATATTGAGGTAAAACAGCTTTACATAATTTCCTGTTCAAAATAAGGTGACAAAAAGATTTCTGTATGTGTGCTCTTTAATAAACAGATAGTCTTTAATATGCTCAAATTTTGTAAGAAAGCTGAAGTTTTCCCAGACTCAAAAGAAATTGTTTCTTCCTACTCTAATGGAGTGGCAACCTGAAGAACAGATGTAGATATTCTAAGGTGATTTGACTTTTGAAGAAGATTGGGTGAATACACTCGTGGATCTAAATTTTCTCATTAACTATTTCTTCCCATTTAATGTTTAGTTTAGAGAGAGAAAGCCATTAGAAGTAATAAATAGCACAGGCATTATGCTGTGAAATACCTTTAGTTTTCATGAAGAATTTGAAGATATAAAGAATTTTTCAAGATAACGTGTTATTTGGTATTAATGTGTGAAAGTTTAGCTTTAATGTGTTGTTTTGCAGACTTTCAGACTGTAGCCAGAGAGTAACAATTGTTCAAATACAGCTTTTCTTGGATTCAGTTCATCTACTTCTGTGTAGTGCTATGCACTTTTTTTTTTTCCCCTCCTGAACTGATAGTGTGTATTTTAAATGCTGTAGCACCTATAATCAATCTTTCACGTAAGGGGTGTTGTAGAAGAAGAAATAATAGATTCATTTTTATAAAGCAAATATTGGCTCCTTGGCTGGGGACTACCCAGGCAGGAGACTGTTTCTGACACAGAGCCTTCTTGATCAGCTCTCCTGTATTTCTCTTTGTTCCCTTTCAAGCATAATCAGGAAAGGAATTGTACAGTACTCCCTATCCATCTCCATTTGGTCTGTAGTCAGTGAAAGCTATTGCTGACTACTCACGTCAGCCCAAGAATAGAGTGGATCAAGGATGGTCTAGGGTAATATATGAAGGTTGCTTTGTGACCATATCAAAAAATTATTTTCATTCTTGGGAAAAAATCAAACAAGCAAACAAGCAAAAAAACCCAAACAACACAACAACAACACAAACCAACAAAAAAAAAAAAAAAAAAACAACAAAAAAAAACCACCACG
>JANHGB010038216.1:0-16175 GCA_026283785.1 Coracopsis vasa
AGAGAGAACTGAGAAAATCCATTGTTTTGAATTGCCCAGGACTGACAATATTGTTATTGGATTTCAGGATTATTCTGGGGACTGCCTTGAACATTCGTTAGTGTGGATGTGACTGTCAAACAGGCTCACAGGAATTTGCAGCACAACCTTCCCGTTAAAAATCTGAGGAACCTGTACTGTTAGAATACCCAAGCCTTTCTGAACCTCCTGCTGTGTGAGCGCTGGCCCAGATTCACCTGTGACTGGCTCTCCCAGTTGAGGTAGACCATGTATAGAAGGCAAAATAGGAGTCTCCTGAGGAATGGAGCTGCAGGGGCTGAATCTGTATATTCCAGGTTACAGGGGAGCCCAAAGGCAGACACAGAGCTCCACGTGCCACTCATAAGTCACAAACAGAGGAAAAAAATGATGGCACTCAACCTGCTGCCTACGTTTTCACCAATGAAGCCAAGGATGTAGTTTTGCACCCTTCTTCAATGCAAGGGCATGTCAATGACTTTTGTTAAACTTAAGTCCATCAGGATTCCCGAATGTTACAGAAACAGAGTTTGCCACATCATCCAGTCCACACCCAGTCTGCTTTGTTTTATACGGTTATGCTGGGACCATGTTCAGGATTTAAAGATAACCCTCCAAAAGCAACACTGTTTGATATATACTATTATCTGCTGATGATCTTTAAGCTCCCTTCCAGCCCTAATCACTCTGTGATTATACGATTCTATGAAACAAGAAGAGTGGAGAGGAAAGCAAGCTCTAAGAGTGAAACTAACCAGGTTGCTTGAGGATAGACACTGGAGATAACTCCAGCATCTGGATGGACAGGGGACTCTCACCATGCTGCTCCAGCTGCAGGTACCTCCTGCCATTCCCGATGGTCAGAACTGGTCAGAAACTCAAACCAAACCAAAACCTTTTAGATGTCACTGGGGCACAGTGAGAGGACTGTGTGGAAACTGGTATTTACTCCAGAGGGACTAATCCTGAAGCACTGTGGGGGTGGCCACATCAGGTTCCTATTGCTTGTATCTTACAAGGCTCACTCTATTGACTGGATGAAAGCCAGCAAAGGAGCCAGAGGATTAATTATTTCTATTCCTCTCTCAGTAATTACTAAACATCCATATTGCAGAACGTCTGTTCCTAATATTTCTAAAAATAAATAACTTTACTTGCAGTTGTGCTTATAAGGCAAAATTAAAACACAGACATCAAGTATCCTGGCTCTTTCATGTGGATACCGCAGCAGGGGAACAGACTCCAGGCAAGAATGTCTGTATTTCCTTGCCAGTCACTGGGGTTAACAGGGATGAAATAAAAACAACCAACAACCCCAGACACGCTCCGTGTTACCCTTGCCACACTAAGACAGGATCACTGTGCCTAGTACTGTCCACAGGGACTAAAACATGTAAAATGCAGCAGTCCCAGCTGTCCAATGACCCACCGGCCCTGCACAGAAAGACGATGACTTCTTTGTGTGGCATGGAACAAGGACAAAGCACACTCTTATTTATTCTTTCTTCAGCTCCTAAGTCACAGTGGATTAAGGGCAACAAAGACTTTTGTTCCTTGGCCATTTTCAACTAGTTTATCTAGGCTGGGCAAAGACCATGGCTGGAATGATCCTAAATGTTCCTAAACAGACTGTTTCTTTGATCTTTGCTTCCATTTTTACTCAGTATTTACTAAACGTGCCACTACACAATCCCCAGTGACTCATTATTACTTACTTGGGCACACACCTTTTCCCACAAATAAACCTCAGAGTGTCACAAACACATTCACTTGTACCTTCAAAAATTTCCCCAATATCATACATTTAGGAGTGTTCAATTATGAAGTGACCATTGACATTCAACAGTCATAACTGTTCAATGGGGAACCCAAACCCCTACCAGACTGCTCACCAAGCTCATTAGGCACACGATTCACCACCAACAGGTGAAGGAGTCATTTCCCAAAACTAGAATGGACTCTCAAGGTGTATTTAAACTAATAAACACTATGAACCAAGGAGCAGTGTCTCTGCTAAGGCTACCAGGTGAGTTTCCAATCAGGTGCATACAACTCAACTCTCTACTCTCCAATACAAGTTGGACGCTGGGAATGGATGTTAATCTATGACAAACACCAGACCATGCCCAAGGGTTGTCATGCTAATAGCAAGGCCAGAATCATGCCAGCAGTTATGCTAATAATTTAACAGTGTGTATAACCAGATTTCAATGTTTAGGCCTGTGGCAAGGTTAATCTTACTTTACCAATGTAAATACAGCCTCAGAGCATCTTGACATGGCATTTCAAATCTAGCATCTGTCTTTAAAATCACACCTGGGACACAACAATACTACACAACAGTGTGAGTAAAGTGAGGACTGGGTGGAAAGTAGCTTTGCAGAAAAGTACTTGGGGTCCTGGTGGACAAACATGAGTCAGCAGTGTGTCATTGCTGTAAAAAAGACCAACAGCCTCCTGGGCAGATTGAAATGGGCGATCCTTCCCCTCCACTCAGCACTCATGAAATTGTATTTGGAGTATTATGATCAGATTTGTACAAGAAATAATAAACTAGAGCAATTCCAGAGAAGGGATGGAGCTCTTGCCCTGTGAGGGCAATTGTTCATTTAGGCTGGAGAAGAGAAGGCTTAGAGGGGAGCTTGTTGTTGACATACAAAGAAATACCTAATAGGAGAGTGTGAAGAAAGCAGAGACAGATACTTCTCAGAGGCTGAGGCTGACAGCAAAAGGGCTAAGGGTAATAGCTATGAGCTGCAACATAGGGAATTCCAGTTAGACATCAGGAATATATTTTGATCATGAAGGTGGTCAATTATCAGAGCAGGCTGCCCAGAGAGGTTGTGGAATCTCTATTTTTGGAGATACTCACAGCTTGACTGGACAAGGTCCTGGACCTGCTGTAAGCTGGGGCTTGCACTAGCGTAGGTACCTCCCAGTGTGTATCATAGAATCATAGAATGGTTTGGGTTGGAAAGGACCTTAAGATCATCTGGTTCCAACCCTTCTGCAATGGGCAGAGACACCTTACACTAGACCATGTTCAGCCTGGCCTTGAACACTGCCAGGGATGGAGCATTTACCACTTCTTTGGGCAACCTGTTCCAATGCCTCACCATCCTCACAGAAAAGAACTTCTTCCTTATATCTAACCTGATATTGTTCCACTAATCTATGATTCTATGACCAAATGTTCTTAAAACGACCATAAAGGAAACTGCTTTTAATCTAAATACAGCTGATTTTAATCTAAGTAGGGCTAACTCATCTCTGATTAAGAATTTATCAAGTTGGAGAGATACCAGATTTTTTCATCCTTTCAGTTTCCTTACATCATTTCATCTCGGAAGAAGTTATGTAAATTATGTACTCTTTTCCTTTCAGTGCATCCAACATGGTCTAGCATGAGATGTCCCTACCCATGGCAGGTGGTTGGAACTGGATGATCTTAAGGTCCTTCCCAAAGCTAACTGTTCTATGATTCTATGATATATTACATTATCTGCATAATATATAAGATAGAACCATGAGAAAGGGAGGACTTTTAGGGGGTGATCAGCTCCTCCAGCTTTCACTCAAGTTCAACCAGCCCTAGATCATCTCTGACAGACTAGATTCTTCTTTAAAACTGGCAGTGCCTGGGATCACACAAACTCCCGGGGCAATCTGTTCCGGTGCTTAACTATATAGTTAGAAAGTTTCTCCTAATATCTAACCTAAATCTCCCTTGCTACAAATTAAGTTCATTACTCCTCATCCTACCCTCCAGGGACATGGAGAGCCACTGATCACCAGCCTCTTTAAGCCTTCAATATGGTTGAGGACTCCATTCCTGTTCTTCAGTTTTCCTTCTCTTTTCTAGACAAGACGATTCCTCCAGTTTCTTCTCATAGGTCATATCTCTCTTTCTTGAGCCCATTTCAAGTTAGTCTGCATTTCTCTTAAAGTGTGACATCCAAAACAGTACTCCAACGTAGATTTTGTAACCATGAAGTGAAAGAAACTACTTAACGTCATGTCTCACCTAGGACATGGCTGTCATCAGTACTTTGCATGCCAGTATCACATTGTTGACCTGTCTTCAGTCTGCAGTCCGACACCATCACGAGATCTTTTTGCACAGGACTGTGGAGTAATCACTTTCCTCCACTCTGTACTGGAATTTTCTTCCCTAAAATATAGTCTTCAGATTGCTCTTTATTAAATTCCACTTTTGTGATTTTAAACCATCTATATATGATTTTAACAAGATTAATGTCTGTGTTAAGCCCATCTTCTAAAATGCTTGAAGTCCCTGTCAGATTGTAGTTGTAATACATATTTTTTTCTTATATTCCTTGCTATCTGCACTGTATTTCATTTTGTTGTCTGATTTTGACCATAACCCTCCCAATTTTTACCATCAAAAATATTTGTTGCAAATTTTTGTTTTGTTTTTAGACTCTTGCATGTTTAGAAACTTCTAATGCAGTCACAAGTTCCTTAGTACGCATCTTCTTTCCTCCACATCTGCAAAGTTGATCAGTGGGGTGTTCTTTTCCTTGACATTACAAATCATAACTTTTGGGATATCTTTCCCCCAAATCACTTCTGATTTTGATTCCTTCTATATTAACAGTTCTGTCCACTTCAAACAGAACAAATACATGAAAAACTGTTCCCAGCAGAATTCCATACCCATAATTGGGTAGTGTGTGTCCAGCCAGGCTGCTTTTTTCAAGAGACATTCATTCTCTGACTCTCAGCATTACCAGTCTTGCTCTTTGAGTGCTTCTCATGCTGTTAAACACACTTCACATACTTCCCAACCTGATGCAATCACTTCCCATAAAGCTCTTCATGAGACACCCTTATGCTTTCATTATTATTCCCTTTATCCAGATGCTCTCAAAAATCCTACCATCACTTCTTGGACATTCAAGTAAGCACAGACATGCTTTCTTTTTCTCTTGGTGGTATGACATAAAGCATAGGTTTTACAGACTGCATCACTGCATGTATTTATGTAAGTGAACACATATAAATGGAAAGGAGTGCAATTGTATTTCACTTAGCAGAGCCAGCTATCAAAGACACCAGCAGATGCTGAACCAATTTTTAAATAAGCATTTCCAGCAAGCTACTCCCTTTTCTGCTACTGGTTTTCTTCTCCTACTTTCTCCTTCTCCCTCCTTCTCCTTCTCCTCCTCCTCCAGCCTGCGTTGCCATGATCCTCACTGAGAGAACAATCATTATTCTGGCTGCAAAACTTTCTACCTACCAAACAGCTCAGCAGTATTCATCTTACATAGTCTATGTGTGATTTGCAGTTTAAAGTGGAACACACTTTTTACAGCAACATTCATGTACAGATATGGTTTATAGTTTCGATTAACTTTATAATACTTGCACAGCCACAAACTTACAAACAAAATAAGTATGATTTTTCTTCACTGTCATGGTACTAAATATGTATTACTCACTGGTAACATAGCAGGACGGAGGGCCACCTCATGATTACTGTATGTCACTGCTGCTGAAGGAAGTTCAATGAGCTCTACCAGGCTTTCTTGCAAAGTAGGTCACTGCTGCGTGTGAGCAATGGTACCACAGCCTCTCCTGAGCAACAAGAGTGATCAACTTGCACAGAGCTTTTATCCAAGGAATATCAAATTGGTTACCCAGTGTTAATTATTTCTCACACTGTTCCTGTGTGGTACACTGTTATTGTTACCACAAACAAAACAAACTTTGCTAATTTACCATCAAGCTGACTGAAGCAATTAACATAACCCATACACAAAACACATGATTATTCTCATTCGAAGACTCAGCTTTCACAAAGATCAAGATAGTCACACATTTATGGATTTCTTTTCAGTTAAGAGACAACATTAATTGAAACTGCTCGCTGAAGATGCAGCCTTTCCCCTTCATCCCAACGTGTGAGTGCATCCAATGCCTGATCTGTTACTTCTCATGTTTGAAGAGTATTTATCCCATCTCACAGAGCAGACACATGTGGTCCTTCCAAGGAAGGGAGGCTCTGCATGCCAGCTCCACCAGGGCTGCAGCCAATGCAAGTGTGCTCATGCAGCCGTAGGCATGAATACATCTTTCCTGTGCTCCCAGCCAGACAACAGCAGTGTTGAGACATCGGGAGCAACCTGGGGCCAGCAAAGCCAGGGACTTGGGGGTGTTCCAGCCTCCCATGGTTCAGAGAGTCCAGTTACTCCAGCAGGATAACGGCAAATTGTGTGGCCACTTGAAACACAAATGGTCCAGTGGTGCCCACGGGGATGTGCTGAAACAGAAGTCCAAGTAACTAACAGTATTTTTGTTTACCTAGAAGTATAAATTATGAGCCCTCAAGGAAGCTTGTCTGCACAACCAGAGGTATGTAATAACTGCTGACAGTCTCACATGAGGCATAGCTTTATTTTGACATCGAAAGGATTATTTTCAATTATATCTTCCTGGACAATTATGCTTATTCTAGCCCCATAATGCATTCTGTCAGTCATCTCTGGACATGAAACATTTAATACTGTATAGTAAGCTTTTTTCCTTCCATGCAAAAATATCTCTGGGCTTATAATTACATTTCATAAAACCTCAGAACGATAACTCAGCAGTCCCTTTCGTAATGTAAGGTCTGCATTTGTACAAAATAAAACAAGCTGTATATTGCTTTATCTCGAAAGCTCTAATTTATTTCTTGTCAATATAAAGTGTCAAAAGTTTGGTCAAAGTGGTGTGTAATGAAACAAGAATTATGCTAGTATAACACCTTGACAAGGCTGTTCCACAACTGGCAGCAGTACCAAATTAGTTTGGGTGTGAAATTGGTTACCTTTACCTAATAGTATATCAATAATCTCCTTGCTATTTTTTATCCTACTTACTTCCAACCCCAGACTATTTCATAGCATTTTAGAGGAGGACAATCCACTGTCTAGGGCTGTGGCAGAGTTTTCTGCTCTGCTGCAGAAACTATAAGCTCCAGCAAATCACCCAGTGCCTCCATGACTGGGATAACAACATGGGGTTTGTAAAGACAGCTATAGCAAGGACCGTAACAGGCTCAGGTACCTCAGAAGGGTTCCTATACAGCAGGCAAAGCAGCAAAACTCAAGGCAAAGCCATAGAGATCGGGAATCAGACTTTTATTTTCAAAGAAACAGATTTCCCTCCCTCACACAGAATCAGAAGATTCTGCCAGTTTTCTCTCACTCCTCTGTGGTTATAAGCACTGAAATGTGTGTCTTCAAGTTCCTTGACCAGGATGACTTATGGTGACATAGAGGGTGAAGGACATCAGCTATTAAGTCCTCATCCAGTCTTCTGGGCTCATCCTGAGGGGTGATGAGATGTATGAGCTTTGCAGCCTTGACAGTCTCTCTTGTCAAAAAAGGCTCATGACCAGTATGAGTTGTTTTGCACCAGTGTGGCTCAGTATCTGTGATGAGATCTGTGATCTTGGATCAATCATCACTGCTTTCAACACTTGTCCTTGCTTTTATTTACATCCTGTTTTGTCTTGCTTTTCTCAGTTTTTTGACTTACAATGTATATACCATTACTTTAAATACTAATTTGTCATTAATCCTGCTGCCTTCAGACATGCTCAGTGACATTCACTCTGTGTACTGATAGATATGATTTACAAACTTCTACACCTAAGAATATACTAGCAGCAGTAAGGGTCCCACTCTAAGAACCATCTTTCTCACCCAAATACCATCTTTCATAGATTTCAGGTACAGGAACTGGAGACCCAGGATATGGAAAACATTAATTGTAAGAACAAGCAAAGCCATACAGGTACAGTGGAATGAGATTGCTCTATCCATCACCTAAAAGGCACAATTTTCATTCAGTCCATGGCTCACACCGCTGACTAGGGGTTAAATCAGAGACACGAGCCCAAATTTTTTACCAACAGATGGAATATCATAGCAGCACAAGTCACGCTCCAGTTCTTGGTTGCACAGGCACCATGGGTGTTCAATAGCAACTTTCAAAGCTTATGGTTAGGGACTTAGAATACGCATGGCTTAATTGATCATGATTCTGTTCTTTTATTGACTTCAGATGATACTTTTGGGTGCCTGAAAAAAACCAGTTCTCCTGGTACTCAGGAGACCAAGGGTAGAAATAGGATCTGAAGCTTGTACAATCACTTTTGAACATTTCAAAGGCAATTCATATGTAAGAAAAATGCTTCTTATCCTTATAACAAATGTTACCAAGTATCTCAACCCTCCTTGCTCCACAATTCTCAATTAGTCTCATGCACACTGGTAATAGGATTTGAGATCATTAACCTGTGAATCATTGGTTCAAATCTTGAACAGGTCATTAGTGACTAGAAGGCATTAGTATTTAATGACTGGTTTCATTCCAGTGGACAAATAGTCACTGCCACAGCTGGCATTAGTAAATTATTTCAGTAGAGACTTAGGAAATGTACCAAGTCCAGATTTTATTCCTGCCAATCCAATATCCCAGCCAATCTCCCTATTAAGCTTTGAATTCTTTTTCTCCTCAGTGTTTTCAAGAGCAGCTCCTGGAACATTGTTGGGAAATGACAGAACAGTCTGAAGAAAAGCTTTTTTTAATATCTGAATCTACTTTCCTAGATATTTCTGTCTTGTAACTCAATAAATATGGTCTGAAAAAGACCCAAAAGAACAAGAAATGCATTTCCCACAGCTGGGACATTTTATAATGTCTCTCTCTCTCTCCTGTGTGGAATTCTCTGCTTGATCAACATGCGGAAATCACTGGGGACCCTGCTAATACACACACCACTCTACAGTGTACTTAAAGTAAGCCTCATCCGTTCTGCAGCAAGTCTGTGATGATGGGACCCAAGGGTTGGAAGGACTGTTGTATGCCACACAGGTCAGACCATTGCAATTCAGATTAGCCCAACTACAGCCATGTCACAAGCACCACCAGATACATAATGCTTCCAACAGCCTCAAGCAAACTTGAATTGGGAATCACGACAAGTTACTAAGAAAAAAAAAACCACCATTATTGCTCAGTTTCTTCTAATTTAAGCATTCACTTCTGGGAACACAGCATTGGGTTAGAAGGACCTTTGGTCAAACTAAGTTTTCTTAAGCAAGACCAGAAATACAGAGACCAAAAAATCACAAAGGGTGCAATATGTCATAGGAGCAAAGCAGGAGAAATTAAGGATATTGTGAATGCCTAAAGCACTAATAAGGCTTTTTGGGTTTTAATGAAACCAGGCAGTAGACCCCAGGTGCCAGATCTTTATAGGCTGCCATCTGACAACCCAGGTAGTAGCCTTGTGCAGCCACTCTCATGTATTTACAATAAGTTATTATGTGAGTCAGAAGCACACATTGACCTTTGCAGTCCATTAATTTTACTTTTTCATCCTGTTCAATTAGTGTAAGACCTTGAGTCATTGTGGGTAACCCCAGGAGAATTGCAATTAAGAATTAATATAAAGCCATCGTGTGGTGCAAAGCTCGGAAGTACTTTTGTCACCACGTGTCTCTGGTAATGAAACTGTGATGAAGATTTTATCACCGAGTAAAACACTTTTGAATGTACAATCACTGACCTGAAAACTGTTCATATGGAGAATGTATTAGGACATTTGCCTAAAGATCTCTCTTACAGCTGAGAAATAAACCAGGGCAGTTTTGAAGAGGATTTAACAAACTAATCACCACCTACATGTTCTGCAAATTGCAGATCCTCACACCTCCCGCTGCAAACAAGGCTTAGGTATTTAGCCTGTAAAAATGAATTGATAAATAGTTTTAGGGGGGGGTGTGCTTTTACTGTCAAAAGCAGTAAATCAAATCCTCATTTCTTCTGCACTTATAACATAGAATCAGAGAATCATAGAATGGTTTGAGTTGGAAAGGACCTTAAGATCATCTGGTTCCAACCCCCTGCTATGAGCAGGGACACCTCACACTAAACCATGTCATCCAAGGCTCTGTCCAGCCTGGCCTCGACCACTGCCAGGGATGGAGCATTCACAACTTCTGTGGGCAGCCTGTTCCAATGCCTCACCACCCTCACAGCAAAGAACTTCTTCCTTATATTTAACACAGGTCTGGGTTAGCACGTATTGAAAATACCAGTCCAGAAAGGATTAATTGTAGAAGTAATGAGACAACTGAAGCAGCATTTGTGTTTCTTCCTCTTACCTGTCAGTTCATCAACCACATCTTCAGACTTTGTGCTGGTGCAGAACCGTGTCATGCAGCAATGCAACCAAAGAGAGGAAATATTTCAGTGCGGGCTCCATCCTGAAAATCCTCAGCACACTTGGTTATGAAGAAGCATAGTCAGGTCTCAATACTTACTGTGCAAAGGTTAAAAACATCCAAGAGAATAAAAAGGAAATCAGTTGGTTATTTATTATTTACCATAGGTTGCTCTGGCTCTCATTATAGGAAGGCAGGTGGAGATGAGAGCCAGTGTAGAGTGGGAGATGTGTTCCCTCTCCTTCCCACCAGCTATCACCCCAAAGCGTGAATCACTTTGTGCTGTTGTGGGATGTTATCGGCTGTCCTGGCAACCCTCCTGCCTGTGTGGAAGGCAAGAACAGGTTCAGTGAGGCCACATCTCCATCACACAACATGCTGTGAACCTATAGACCTCCCAGAGCTCCTTCCTCGACCCAGCCTAGCTTTGCTCCCTAATGTTCTGGGCTCTGCCTACACCAAGTTCAGTCTTCATGGGGCAACACTGCTGTAAACGTGGCAGAATTAGGCCCTGGAGGACATAAACAAGGACATAAAAAAGCATAAGCAGTTGCTGTCCATATTTGGCCTCACCTGAATAAAAATAGATCGCTTCAGTTTCTAAAGCTAGTAGTTAATCTTCATAAGCATAACCTATATTTTCTGATGGAGGAGAGGAAAAAAGAATGCTCTCTGCAAGTTTGTTATCCCTGACATATTTTTTCTGAGCTGGCTGGTTGCATTAATAGTGAATAAGAAGACACATACATAAAAAATCCTGCATTTAAAACTTATTTTGTTTGATCTACAATAAACTGACAAATCCAGAAAATTCAGGGTTATAGATAATGCTTTATTTCAGAAAAAGAAATCTAAGACACAGACTGAATACAGCAGAACTGTCTCCAGATTAAATTCTCAACTTGTGTTGCATTAAATCAGGCAATTAACATCACAATCTGGAGGAACAAAGGCCAATGCTTCTTGGTTTTCCTGAATTGGTTTCCTTAGGGCTTGACAGTGACACTCAGACACAGCTCTGAGTGTCACTGAGAGTGACATTTAGCTATGCCACATTAGGAAGGAGCCTTGGGAGGAATTCACAGGTTCCTCTTTTGTCTTGCTTACAGGGGAAAACATTTTACTACATGCTTGAAAAAGGCTCTTCCTTATTCCTTTCTTCTCCACGCCACTTCCATATCTCCACTTCAGTGCTGTCTAACATCAGAGCTAAGTACTTTGAAGGAATGTTCAGTCCCCCATCATAACAAGGATGAACCTCTGGAAGTGACCTCCAGATACCCCTTAGAGCTAGCCAGAATAAGGAAATAAGTTATTCCCAGTCTTTCTGTTTCTCCTATAAAAATAAAACAGATAAATGCATTTCACTAAACCCACCCCAGAGCTGGTACTGTAGCCTGTACCTGAACCCCTCTGATAAACCAGTGCAACAGCAGGTCTAGCAAATAAAAACATCAAACTGCTTTTAAAAAGCTATATATCCCAGCTTCTGCTGGGTAAATGCATGCCTGATAGCATGCAAAATAAAAATGGCACATGAAGCCAGTAGTGGCTTAGCTGCAGAAGATGCTATCAAAGAAAATAGCTAGATTATATCCAACTGTCAGCTCTTGCCCATTTGACTTGACTTCACAGATCCCTTGTGCGAGTTTATGAACCCTTTACTGTGGGACCAGATAAGCTTCAATTGAAATGCTTTCTTTGGCCATAAAGCATACAAGACATTATAAGAGAGAGAGAATTTGTGCATAACACATATGAAACTTAAAAAAGTCACTTTCCCCAGTTCCCACACATCCACCCAATTCTGTGATCTTTATATTTAATGTCATATATTAACTTAGATTTGATTCTTCGGTTAAAGCAAGAGCTTTAACATTTACAGTTGGTATTTTTAAAGGAGAACAAAGGAAGGTTCCCCTCCCCAAATTCTTATTCAAGCACACACAGTCATACTGATGAAACTGCTTCCCTTGAAGTTAGCCAGGGCAGTCACCGATAATGATTTGCAGAATAAGGCCAGGAGAGATGCTACACTAGTGGGCTATCTGCCATCAAAAATGCATGTGCATACTTCAAAAATGCTGGACTTGAAAGGACAGGTCCATAAAGGCCAAGGGAACAGAAGCCTTTGCATGTGCCATGGAGCTGTGCCCAGGATTCCAATATGAATAACGCAATCCATGCATGCCAAGAAAAACTAAGCATTAAACATCCTTTTCTCCAAAGAGGGTAAATGTCTCACTTGAACTCCTTGAAAACTGTGCTGGGGGGTGAGAGGAATGGGGTTTTCCAAGTGAGCTATGAAATTGCAAAATTTATGACCTGGAGGCCACAGTTCTTCAGTTTGTCCAAAGTAGTGCAGTTGCTTTGACATTACAAGTTCCAATTGTATGGAAAATGTTCACAGCCAATAAGAATATAAGGGGCTTCCATGCCAGTTCTTGCTAGGTAATGAAGCCTCTCTAGTGAAGTGTTCACAGCCAATAAAAATAATAGCTGAATTTCACTTATTTCCCCTATGCACCAGCAGACTTCTCACTTTTATGTCTCTGGAATGTATGCATTATTAGATCCTTGTATGTAGCCGTCACTGTGGTGTTCAAAGGCTGTTCATCTTGTACCAAAGCACACTGTCTAGAACTCCCGATATCCAGCTCTAATTTTGCAGTTTCAGTCCATTATTAATTGTTCCATATGCTTGGAAATCAGACAGTGAAGCTTTCTTGGCTTTGCTCCCACTGCTCCCCATACGTGGGCAAGTTGTCTAATTATTTTAAATACAATTCAAATATTTTTCTCAAGGTGCTGGGAGACCTTCTGTGCTTAAGACAGTAAAAGATGTCATAAGACGCCTTTCCCCTCTCCTTTAGTTATTAGACTTTGAATAGCTTTGTGACCATTTAAAGTTCATTTACACATAACCCAAGAAGAACACACTGCCAGCGACACTGCATGGGCTTTTCTTGATCCAGGTAATAAGGCGTCTTACCTGCACTGTCAATCAGTCACATTTTGTGATCTGCCTTACATTATTCCAAACTGATTTTCATCAATGTGAATGAGAACTACACAGGATGTACAGCAGAGATCTGCCACAGGGATGGGAACATCCACAGACCAGAAGCAGGTACAGAAGTTGTTGTAGTATTTATAAACTTCAGTTTATAATCCATCAGCCCTATCCACCCAGCCGATAACTGCTGCCTCTGCTTCCTTTCTCCAGATTACACTGGATTCCACTCCTCCTGATACAGCTGTTTATTTCACAGACATCCCTGCAGATAGAGGCAGCAGCATTTGTACAGTTTTGAATAGTCTTTCCCAAGGGCTTATTTCAAAATGCAAACCTGCTTACGCTTCATAGAATCATAGAATCACAGAATGGTTTGGGTTGAAAGGGACCTTAAAGCTCATCCAGTTCCAACCCGCTGCCATGGGCAGGGACACCTTTCACTAGAGCAGGTTGCTCCAAGCCCTGTCCAACTTGGCCTTGAACACTGCCAGGGATGGGGCAGCCGCAGCTTCTCTGGGCAACCTGTGCCAGTGTCTCACTACCCTCAGGGAAGAATTTCTTCCTTATATCTAACCTAAATCTTCTCTGTTTAAGTTTAAACCCATTACCCCTTGTCCTATCACTACAGTCCCTGATGAGGAGTCCCTTTCTGGCATTCTTGTAGGCCTTCTTCAGATACTGGAAGGCTGCTTGATGATACTTTCTCCTAGGTTGTTAAATACTTTTGTGCAAGCTTCCATCTGCTTCACCCTTTAGCACAGTTCGTTTTCACAATATGGTAAATGTGCCATTGGCAATGCATCACAGCAGAGTGAAGCCCCTTATACATGGAAAAGGTACATTCAGGACAACAGCAGGAAAAGCTTCCTCTTAACGCCTGCACTTTAATCCTGCCCTGGAGAATTTCCTGCCACTGCTGCACTCTTGTTAACGAGAGTTGTCAGCAGCTGACCATTTTCCTAGCACAGATGGACTGTAGGTATCTGTAGCCAAAAGTAATTGCTGAAGCTGTTCATTGGTATGTCTTCAGTTTGCAATTCATGCTCAAACTCTTGCGTTCCAGCAGCTTTTGCTCCACATCACTTACATCAGCTGGTACCAACATCTGGTCCAAAGTTTAACGCTCAGGTCCAGCTGAATCAGTACAGACCACAGCAATTTCTCTCTTACACAGGGGAGCCCTGAACACTGTACTGAAATGAAACAGTTCATCAATTTAATTCCAACCCATAATATCATGTGTTTGGACATTAAGCCAAATTCCCCATGTCCTAGCAGCAGTGTTGCAACCTGCCAGGTAGGTTCTTTGGGAAGTGCATGGTCAGGGTAAACTGGAAAGGACACTCACAAGTCAGATGGATGGATGGAGAGCAGGTGGGCCTGCAGGTCACTGTGTGTGGCAGGCAGTACTAGTTTCTTCCAAAAGAGTGTTAGTGAATATGCTTCACTGTTGCTGGTACCAGTGAAGAAACAGACCCATCCACCATTGCTTTTTCAATTATGATATTATTTTAAATCATTCTGGAGCAGTTTCTCCTACAAAACAACTCAACATCCAACATCTCTGTTGCTTCCAACATGAGCTGTACCAAGTGCTGAGAACTAAGTGAAGATGGTTCCTGGTTGGATGTGGGATAGCCATTAGTTCTTTAGTGACTGATCCAAGATTCTTGTCTCTGTTTTACTTTGTTCACAAGAGGAAAAAAGGAAGGAAATTTTGTTATGTTGATTAAAGGACAATTTTATCTGCATTTGTTTTTACTTATGCTGCTGTCAATCAGAAATAGTGCCAGTGAGCTCTGTGGTGTTATCTCACCGTAAACCTTCCATGAAAACAAAACCAAGGACATTGTATTTAGATTAATGGTATCAAAGATCCTTCTCTTCATAGGAGGTACTGCTGAAAGAAGGTTTAACACAGTGCTTTAACTGGAGTTCTCTGCAATTTTCAACCAAAGTCCTAGGATTTCTTTTCCTTTTTTTTCTTCTTGCATATTATGCATGTCACTCATTCATAAGACCACAAAATATCCTAAAAGCCTAAATACAGGGCTCATCACAATTTGGAATAAGAAGCAGTAATTAAAAGTAGATAAAAACAGTGCTTAGACTAAAGTCTGAATCCACAGAAATCAGGGTGCTCAGCTTAAGTTTCCCTGACAACCTCTCCACCCCTTCATTCATAATGTGTGCATGGAAGAAAATGCAGAGATGGAGTTAAAGTTGTCATGACAACTTTGCCTCTAAATTATCTGTCTTCTGTAAATTGGCTACTTTGGGCTACACATTGTGCAGCAAAGCTCTTAACAGAGAATGAGTTTCATAGAAATAATTTGACAGATCAATAATCTGGTTTTAATTTTAACAGAAATGCATTTACGCATATATCTATTCATAGCCAGAGGGAATAAAGACTGCACACAGGATGAATCCTAGCATCAGCTAAACCAGAATATTTTGTGTCTTCAATCAACAAGTAATGTTAGTAAGAGTTTTTTATTTTATTTTTAGTATCCCTCAACCTTCACATAGAAAACATTCAGGCAAAGATGACATATTCATTTACCAGCTACTATGAAAGCTGGGGCAGTTCAGCCTGGAGAACAGAAGCTGCGTGAAGACCTCATAACAACCTTCCAGTGCCTGAAGGTGAACTAGAAAGATGCTGGGGATGGACTATTCATTAGGGACTGTAGTGATAGGACAAGGGGTAACAGGTTCAAACTTACTTAAACAGGGGAAGTTTAGATTGGATATAGGGAAGAAGTTCTTTACTGTAAGGGTGGTGAGACACTGGAATGGGTTTCCCAGGGAAGCTGTGACTGTTCCATCCCTGGCAGTGTTCAAGGCCAGGTTGGACAGAGCCTTGGGTGACATGGTTTAGTGTGAGGTGTCCCTGC